>BQNB010060533.1:1296-31488 GCA_026074375.1 Tanacetum coccineum
GGTGATTCTATACAAAAGTTCATGATATTAGGATAAGTCATCGAGAAAGAAGATTTTTCAAAATAAAAAAAGGAAGAAACATACTCTCTGTAAGCCAAGATGTCTGTGTCGACTTCAGGACTGTTTTTAAGTACAAAGCATACAACTGCCTGCATAACATCTGTAGTCAGCCGAGTTTCTTTGATTCTACCCGTCGGTTTGCATATGGACCGGAACACCTGGAATTTATATGGTTCTTCTTCAGGCAAACCGTCGTCATTTCTGCCAAGATGATTAAATCTCGTCTTGACATCATCCTTAAGATAACGCGAACAAAAAGTTAATGCTTCTTCTGAAACATAACCCTCCGCAATAGAACCTTCAGTTTTGCTTTTATTCGGACTGAATTCTTAGCTTCTTCATTATCTATCAAATGGAAACATCCACCTGTAGCGAATATGTCCCATCCTAGAATAGCTCATCGGGTAATATGTTAATAGCCAACGTGAATCATCATATAGTCAAAAAAAAGGGCAGGTAGGAAAAAATTATTGCCTCTAACTCATCAGAGATACCTGGATCGATTGTTTTTTAGCATTCTGACATGTCTGCTGCATCAAAGTT
Source organism: Tanacetum coccineum (assembly GCA_026074375.1). Classification (NCBI taxonomy): domain Eukaryota; kingdom Viridiplantae; phylum Streptophyta; class Magnoliopsida; order Asterales; family Asteraceae; genus Tanacetum; species Tanacetum coccineum. The sequence goes on from BQNB010060533.1 coordinate 1,900, forward strand.
CGAGCACAAAGCTGCTTAAAGAATAAGCAAAACTCGATTATAGGAGCTGCAATGCTTTTGGGCAAGTATTGTTGTACTCCATAAGGAAGTAACCGATGCATCATTATATGACAGTCATGAGATTTCATGCCCGTTATATTGTTATCATCAGCCGTCACTTTTTGCTTGAATGTTGATCAAACCCATCACGGTATTCTAACTCCTTTGATGAATTCTTACAAAACTTTTCTGCCTTCTGTGTGAAAGAGTACATTGATATGCTTCACCAACTTGCCCGTTTGGTTTTTAACTAACCACAACTCCTTTTCGAACTTTCAAAGTTTCCATGTTTTGCCTTGCCTTTACCGAGGTCTTTTTGGTTTTGTCCGTTTTGTAACAAGGTATTCAATAAAGCCTCAAGCGCGTTCTTTTCGATGTACTGACATCGAGATTGTGTTTTAGTTTAGAAAGGGCCAAAACTCAAGATCACCAAAAGATAGAACGCGTACTCCAATTCCATTAAATTTCTCGATTAGTTTTATGGTTCTTTTAGCAATATCTGGATGTTTCCCCGGGAGACGTTTTAAGACTTTACTAATATGTAACTGGATCTCCAAGTCGGAAAACTTTCTAGGTTTAGGTGTCGGTTCTTTTGAACCATAGTATTCCTTAAATTTACTCCTTTGTGGATGTCGTGTCCTTAAAAATATTCTATGACCAACATAAGCGATTTGTTCTTTGACAGCCATCGCTGGAGTGTCTCACGTTACAAAGGGCATGCGTAGGTATCCTTGCCCCACTCCACCCCAGACAAACTACTTCGAGGCTGGTAAATCATTGATGTCATAAGAGCCCGCTTTCATTTAGAAATGAGTACCCGTAGCAGCGTCTTTCGTCCAGACTCCTTTCCATAATTCTTGGAGTTCTTTAATCAAAGGCTGCAAGTAAACATCAATGTCCTTTGCAGGTGATCTAGGGCCGGGAATTAACATCGTCAACATTAAAGAAGTCTCTTTCATACATATCCACGGGGGTGTGTTATATGTTGTCAATATAATCGGCCACATGTTGTAGGTTTGACTGAGGTTGTCGAATGGATTGAAACCATCAGCAGCCAACCCTAATCGAATAAACGTTTCTACGTCAACGAGAGAACTCAGTTTCATCATGTCAAAAATATTTTTCCCATGCTCTAAAGAACCGTCACCGGGTGACATCATCTTAACCTTTTCCTTAGACTAATCCAGTAGCCTGCCAATCATCCACATTTGCTAATGTGTTTTTGTGTTGAACATACGTTGTAGCTACAGGTGTTAACGGAAAGGAACGACACGATCTTTTTTGGCCAACTAACTTCCCGCCTTTGTCTTCTTTTTGTATCTACTCTCTTTGCAGACTGGACAATTAGGCATCTTTAGGTTTTCCTCTGATCCCCAAAATAAAAAACAATCATTTATACAAGCATGGATCGATTCGTATCCCAACCCGATCTTTTTGTATGTCTTCTTGATTTCATAGTACGACGATGGGAAATTGTATCCTTTGCTAGGGGGACATGCCTTTTGAGAAGAGACTAGAATCATGTAAAAACCCGGCATCAGATTATTTTATGGTAAATGCCTTGATGTCGAAAAGTCTCTGTTGTAAATTCAATGTACTCATATCACAACCCGGTACAACCTTTTGGGTGGACCTAGAAAGTAACTCTTCAATCGTTTATTAGGACCGTTGTTTGGGATGTTGCGGACCAAGTTGTTTGAGGTTTGGTGGAGTTGACATTATTTGCAGAAATACTTCGAAAACGTATCCATGTCAACTGTGTTCTGGTGAAATGCGTACTGGTGGAAGGTATCGGAAGAATCGTTCACCGTGATATTTCCAAGTGGTATATGTTGGTTCAAAACCCAGTATCGAGGATATGTGTAGCCTCAAGAATTTCGAGGTAACACGATTATCATCACGGTACAACATCGACCTACCATGGCAATGGATCTTTTGTGTGATGGGTGCAACAAGGCTTACAATGCATGATAATGCAAAAAAGACCATACTAAAATTCTTACGAATTACGAATGGATATAGTTGGTACCAACTGCTTATAAATGTCATAACTTGCTTTGCAAATATACATATGAAATAAATGATTTTATTTTTTTATACAAAAGGTCTTTAACAATATAACTGTTCTGTTTACTCGGCAACTATGGAATGCAATCCTACCACTCTTTTAATGTTTCGTCTCATATATAATGCGTATAACCGATTTACTATATTTGAGAAAATTTCGCAGCATTTCCCTCAACATCCTCAAATATGTGTTTAAAGACATATTCAAAGAGTAAAGGAAAACACTTGTCGAAATCATCTCAAATAAAACCAATATACACATTCATATCCTAAATGAGACAAAACATTAAAAAAGCAGTCCCAAACAGAGGACTTTCCGAAATTAATTTCGGACGGGTTTTCTATAGGTTGATTAACTTCGGACGGGGATTTTCCGAAATTAATCACTAAAATCCTAAAAAATTCCTAAACACATATCAATCACTTTTCAACATATAATCATATAAGGGGGTGTTTGTTTCGGCTTATACGTGGGCCTATGAGCTAATATGATTTCGGCTTATATATCATATGCACCAATTTTCCGAAATCAAAAAAGCCAGAAAATTGGGGCTTATGAAAATATAAGCCGAAATCAAATATGCTCGTAAGCTCACATTTAAGCCGAAACAAACACCCCCTTATATGATTATATGTTGAAAAGTGATTGATACAAAAACAAATTCCAAATTCATATCAAGTTATATCAAATACAAAAACAAATTCCAAACGAGCCACCGAGGATACCAAAAGGAAAAAAAACAAAAAAGAATACCTTTCGTCGGCTGTGGTCGGCTGTGGACCCGGCTGTGTCGCTCAGCGTCGGCTTGTGACCGCGTGGTCGCAACGGTCGAGACTTTGGTCGGCTACGGTCGGCTGTGGTCGGCTGCCACAATCAAACAACAACAATAAACTTTCATTAGCACTATCAAAAAATAACAAAAACAATAACAAAAACAAATTAAAACATTAACCAAAAAAAATTAATTAAAAAAATGAAAATAAAAAAACATATTCAACCTTTTAAATCAAAAAACGAATTATAAAAACTAGTAAAGAATTATTGTTTAGAGGGTTTAGAAAAGAATTATGATTTAGAAAAAGAAAAAAGATGAGGATTTGTGCTCGTGTGCTCGTGTGCTCGTGTGACGGAGTAATGGTGGTGGGATATGTAGTGGTGGTGGGATATGTAGTGGTGGTGGGTGGGATATGTAGTGGTGGTGGTTATATCCCGGTGGTGATGGTGGTTCGCCTGAAAAATCGCCAAAGGAGTGGTGGTGGTGGAGTTTTTTTGTTTATCTAAGTATTCTGTCGACATTTTTGGTAAAGGTGATAACATTTTTGGGTCGACAATGTCGACCCTAACTTTGGGTCGACAAATACTCTAAGTTTTGGGTCGACAATGTCGACCCTAACTGTTTTTCATTAAAATAATAAAGTGGCGGGTGGTTCAAAATTTGGTGAAAATTTTGGGGAATTTGGAGGCAATTTTAGGGTCGACATTAGTTCGAAATTTTGGGTCGACAATGTCGACCCTAAGTTTTTATATGTAAATTAATATTATATAAAATGATTTTTTATAAAATATATAATAACATTTTTATAAAATATATAACTTTTTATAAAAAATATAAATTGGTTCGTTTCGGCCGGGTCGGTCCGGTTCCTCGTTTCGTATATAATTATTATATAAAATGATTTTTTATAAGATATAAATACTTTTTTTATATAATATATAACTTTTTAGTAAAAAATATAATTGGTTTCGTTTTCGCCCAGGTCGTCCTTCCTCGTTTTCGTATATAATTATTATATAAAAATGATTTTTATAAAAATATATAATAACTTTTTTATAAAATATATAACTTTTTATAAAAAATATAAATTGGTTCGTTTCGGCCGGGTCGGTCCGGTTCCTCGTTTCGTATATAATTATTATATAAAATGATTTTTTATAAAATATATAATAACTTATTTATAAAATATATAACTTTTTATAAAAAATATAAATTGGTTCGTTTCGGCCGGGTCGGTCCGGTTCCTCGTTTCGTATATAATTATTATATAAAATGATTTTTTATAAAATATATAATAACTTTTTTATAAAATATATAACTTTTATAAAACATATATATGGTTCGTTTCGCACCGGGGCGGGCCCCGGTTACCTCGTTTCGTAATAATTATTATATAAACATGGATTTTTTATAAAATATATAATAAACTTTTTTATTAAAATATATTTAACTTATTATAAAAAATATAATTGGTTCGTTTCGCCCGGAGTCGGTCCGTTCTTGTTCGTATATAATTATTATATACAATGATTTTTTATTAAACTATATAATAACTACTTTTTTATAAAATACTATAACTTTTAAAAAAATATTAGAATTAGGCTTCTTTTCGCCCGTCGGATCCGGTTCCCTCGCTTCGTATAGAATAATTATATAAAATGATTTTTTATAAATATATAATAACTTTTTTATAAAAATTAACTTTTTATAACAAATAATAAATTGGATCGTTGCCCCGGTCGTCCGGTTCCTCGTATTCGTATATATAATTATTATATAAAATGATTTTTCCATACAACTCAATGTAACGAATCGGATGAAATGGTTTAACAGAATCGTGATGAATGTTAACGAATCGTGAATAATGTTAACGAATTCGTGTGTATGTTTAACGAATCGTGATGAATGTTTAACGTATCTGTGAATGAATGTTAACGAATCGTGATGAATGTTAACGAATCGTGATGAATGTTAACGAATCGTGATGAATGTTAACGAATCGTGATGAATGTTAACGAATCGTGATGAATGTTAACGAATCGTGATGAATGTTAACGTATCGTGGATGATTTAACGACGAGACGATAGGTTATTGTTAAATGTTAGAGGTTTTCAACGACGGAGACTATATGTATGGTTATATGTTAGAGGTTTAAACGCATAGTCCGTATTTAGGTATACTTAGACAGTTCAAAGAACTGACGGGACGAATATGTTATGGTTATATGTTAGGAGGTTCAAACGGACAGTCGATATTTTATGGTTATACGTTAGACGTGTTCAACGGACGAGACGATATGTTATGGTTTATATGTTAGAGGTCAACGACGATGTCCATATGTATGGTTTATTACGTTAAGACGTTCAACCGGACAGACGATATGTTTATAGGTTATATGTTTAGAGTTTCGAACGGACGAGTTCATATGTTTATGGTTATACGTTAACGTTCGAACGACGAGACGATATGTTATGGTTATATGATAGAGGTTCAACGGACGAGTCCCGATATGTTATAGTGTTATACGTTAGAACGTTCAAACGACGAGACATATGTTAAGGTTATATGTTAGAAGTTCAACGTACGAGTCGATATGTTCTGGTTTACATGTTAGAGGATTCAACGACAGTCGATATGTATGGTTATAAAACGTTAAGACATTCAACGACGATCCGATAGTTACCGGTTAAGATGTAGACGTTCAAACAAAACGACGAGTCGATATGTATGGTTATACTTAGAAACTTTCGAAACTGACGAGAATAGTTCATTAACCAGCCAAATATCTACCACTACGCGCCATAAACTCCCCCCCCCTTATTCCAAAAGAAGCAAAAATACCGCGCACGATTTGCACTCCCCTCCACGCCGCCCAAAACACCCGACCAAAAACATAACCCCCGACCAAAAACACCCGCCAAGCATCTTCCTTTAACCTTAAACAATAGTATCAATTATCCTCCAAGCACACACACACTCTTATCCTCACAACCACCACCACATACCACTCAACACCTCGATCAAACTGTCGAACCCGAGATGGAGGCATCTAATCAAACATGGTTGTGCAAGTTAAAAACGAAATGTGGTGTTGCGGAACATCATGCGAGAGATCACAGCTATGTTCAACCGATACTACGCATGTCCTAATTATCAAAGGTGAACATCAAAGCGCTAACTAATTTATGTAATATACAAGTAGTTAGCTTGTCAAAATGAACTTTTCTTATGATTTTCCTTACTACGTAACACCAGGAACTACAGAGAAGGATGTGGCTACTTATGTTGTTGGATGCTTCTCCTGAAAGAATGAAAAAATAAGGATAAATAACTGTAATAAAGAAAAAAAGAAAAAACAAGGAAAAAGAACTCCTGGGATAACGTATAAAAAAAAAAGAAAAAACCGTTAACACTCAAAGTCATTCTCGGAAACTTCTCAAAACTTCTTCACGTCCAAGTCATTCTCCGGGAACTTCTTCACGACCAAGTCATTCTCCACGATCTGCACAGAATCTCGGAATGGCAGAGTGCTCAAATTGTAAGTTCTTGGCTGAAAGAATAAAGACACTAGAGGCAAGGATAAGTGTACTAGAGGGACAACTAGAGATGGCAAGGCATCCCGAGAACCACACACTAGAGTCCAGCAGAATACTTCACGAGATCTACCAAGGATGAAGAACCTTAATAATGGAGTAGTTTTTCATAAGTATAATCATTTTAGCATTTGGAATGTAGGAAAACTTAATATGCTTTAATGTTTGAGATGGGAAAACTTAGTATGCTTTAATGTTTGAGTGTTTATCGATTTCTAATGTAATTTGATATTATAATAATAAACGTTAATCGATTAGGAATCATTCCGTGTATTTTGATTATTTATTGTGGTTAAACTACATTTAATAAAGTGATACCTCATCTATTAAAAATGATTTTTTATAAAATATATAAAACGTTTCGGCCGGGTCGGTCCGGTTCCTCGTTTCGTATACAATTATTGTATAAAATGATTTTTTATAAAATATATAAAACTTTTTTATAAAATATATAACTTTAAAAAAAAATATAAATTGGTTCGTTTCGGCCGGGTCGGTCCGGTTCCCCGTTTCGTATATAATTATTATATAAAATGATTTTTTATAAAATATATAAAACTTTTTTATAAAATATATAACTTTTAAAAAAAAATATAAATTGGTTCGTTTCGGCCGGGTCGGTCCGGTTCCTCGTTTCGTATACAATTATTGTATAAAATGATTTTTTATAAAATATATAAAACTTTTTTATAAAATATATAACTTTTAAAAAAAATATAAATTGGTTCGTTTCGGCCGGGTCGGTCCGGTTCCTCGTTTCGTATACAATTATTGTATAAAATGATTTTTTATAAAATATATAACTTTTAAAAAAAAATATAAATTGGTTCGTTTCGGCCGGGTCGGTCCGGTTCCCCGTTTCGTATATAATTATTGTATAAAATGATTTTTTATAAAATATATAAAACTTTTTTATAAAATATATAACTTTTAAAAAAAAATATAAATTGGTTCGTTTCGGCCGGGTCGGTCCGGTTCCCCGTTTCGTATATAATTATTATATAAAATGATTTTTTATAAAATATATAAAACTTTTTTTATAAAATATATAACTTTTTATAAAAAATATAAATTGGTTCGTTTCGGCCGGGTCGGTCCGGTTCCTCGTTTCGTATACAATTATTGTATAAAATGATTTTTTATAAAATATATAAAACTTTTTTATAAAATATATAACTTTTAAAAAAAAATATAAATTGGTTCGTTTCGGCCGGGTCGGTCCGGTTCCCCGTTTCGTATATAATTATTATATAAAATGATTTTTTATAAAATATATAACTTTTTATAAAAAATATAAAACTTTTTATATATAATTTTTAATTGTTTTAAATATTTATATATAATTTTTAAATGCATTTTATATATGTTTAAACATTTTTAAACTTTTTTATATTTGTCGACCTTGTCGACCCAAACTTGTTTAGTTCTAAATATTTTTTTTCGATATGGGCGGGATCATGAAAATTTTTGGCGCCAATTTAGGGTCACCATTTTTTTAAGGTTTTGGGCACATTGTCGACCCAAAACTCTAATAAAGTTTTAAAATCTATGAAAAATTATTCATATAGAATTATTTCATATATAATTTAATTTTTAATAACTTAGGGTCGACATTGTCGACCCTAAATGTCGACCCAAAACTGATTTGTTGACTAGTCACATTTGGTTGAAAAAAGTGGGTCCCCTGCCAATATTAGGGTCGACATTGTCGACCCTAATTTTTGGCCGACCCCAAACCCACATTTTGTTGTAGTGGTAGTCCCTATAAGTTTAAAGACTAAAAAAATAATGAAAACTCAAAAAAAAATTAAGTGTCAAACTTTAAGGGACTATATTTAGTCCCTAAAAATCACTTTTTACGGGACAATAAGTAGTCCCTATAAGTTTAATGACAAAAAAGAGTGAAAAATAAAAAAAAATTAGATGCCATACTTTAGAGGACTACATGTAGTCCCTAAAAAATTGGCATTAAAGTAAAAAATTTAGTCTCGATGGAGGGAATTTTTGCCGCCCAAATTTTACGAGCAACAAGTAGCCTAAAAAGTTTAGAGACCAAAAAAAATAATGAAAACTCAAAAAAAAATTAGGTGTCAAAGTTTAGAGGACTACATTTAGTCCCTAAAATTCCCTTTTTACGGGACAATAAGTAGTCCCTATAAGTTTAATGACAAAAAAGAGTGAAAAATAAAAAAAATTAGGTGTCATACTTTAGGGGACTACATGTAGTCCCTAAAAAATTGGCATTAAAGTAAAAAATTTAGTCTCGATGGAGGGAATTTTTGGCGCCCAAATTTTACTGGACAACAAGTAGTCCCTATAAGTTTAGAGACTAAAAAAATAATGAAAACTCAAAAAAAATTAAGTGTCAAAGTTTAGGGGACTACATTTAGTCCCTAAAAATCCCTTTTTACAGGACAATAAGTAGTCTCAATAAGTTTAATGATAAAAAAAGTAATTCATAACTAATTAAAATGATTTAAATTACTTAGATTAAATATAACCTCCACGCCTTTTAGACCGAAATCGATGAGAAACTGCAACTATGTTAATTCACTACACCAAAAAGGAGAACATTGACGGTATTTCCCCCACGAGGTGATACCGTTATACATAAACACATCAATATCATAAAAGTTTAAACAAAGTCTTCACATCAATAAAACACATAACGAATTACATTTCCAACTGACAAACTACTCCAAATCATACGAATTACATTGCACATGACAAACTACTCCAAGCAAGTTTTTTTTCCATTTCATGAAACTTCGTGAAATAGTGCACCGAAATAACTGTAATGTTGTGGCCGTGATGCATATGCCTTTCCATTGTGCCTTGAGTACACTTATCTTTTCCACCAAGTGCTTGCAGTTTGAGCACTCTGCATTTCTTGAAGATCCTAAAAAATAGTTTGTAGGTGTTGAAGGTCCTGAAGAATAGCTTGGAGGCGTTGAAGGTCCTGAAGAATAGCTTGGAATCGATGGAGCTCCAAGAGAACTCATCAATTCACGAAGTCGGGTCTCTTTCCATAAAAAAATCCACATCCAAAATGTTTTGGAGGATGTTAAATAGTAAAGAAATCAATTCTTTTAACAACTAACCAGAATATTTATATATTACACAAATAAAAAACATGTAATTGTTCACCTTTAATTTTGGACATGCATAGTATAGTTTACCGCAACTCTCAGGTTTATACGATTGTCAGAGAAATACATCTCCTTCTGCACGCCTATACGCAAAAGCTTCATGTGGCACCATCTTCATCATCTTTTTGTGGTTGTGATAGTATCTGCTTTTATGGTATAAAAGAGTTTTTGGCGCAAGTTTTTGGCGGGAGTATTTGGCGGGTATATTTGGCGGGAGTTTTTACCATCCGCTAATGGAGCTTCTTTTTTGATGATATTGTTTTCGTACTCTTTTACTTGTGTATTCCAATAGGATGTAAATACAATATGATTGGATTTCCTGGATGAAATGTCCTAAATTCATATCCTTGTAATTTCTAGCTTCTTGCTAGTTTTTTTAATAATTTCAATTTGCCGTTCAAAAAAAAAAAAAATCACTCAGCAATTGTAAGGTGAAAACCATAAGACAAATAAAAGTACAACATCATTATTCTAAATAACCACCTAATGGAAACAAATAAATCAACTAAGGAAAACCATAAGAACAATAAGAAGTACAAATCATTATTCAATTTTGCTAATAATCCCACCTATGTAAAACAAATCCATCAACTTGCTCCAAGGACTAAAACGCCCACAAATGCTAATCTAAACAAAATAACACAGAGAGATCGATTCGGTTTTATGTACATTTATTATTAAACCTTCTGAAATAACAATAGTAAATAGCATATTTGGCAGCGTATATTCGTGAAGCAAAATATAATCTTCGAGTTCTCGTAGCATAGCTAAAAACATAACATCAACAATTTACTTGAGAGAGATATTGATATAAAGTGGATTGCTACACACACTTAAAATGTAACATGCAAGTACTGAAGCACATAATTTTTGATCTACAAATGATAACCAAATTAAATTATCTTTTTCAAGAACACCCTAAATGACAGATTCACCCTTTACAAACCTATACCTTTTTTTCTTCCGCAATATGCGAAAGTCGATTTAGACAACAAAACCCATAATTATTTCTCACAGAAAGCAACAATCAATTTTACAATTTCTGGAAATTACATAGAATGTCGCTTATATGTGATGTAAAACCACCGGATCACTGGTGTAACAAGTTCGATGTCCAGTTAATGTGGTTTTTCATTAGAAAGGTAAAAATAGTTCGGCTTATCAAACATTTATAAAACCTTTAATATCAGACACACATAAAACACGAAATATACAATACCAATCACACTAGCTTTATAAAAAATATATTCGGATACAAAACACATACAAGTCAACGAGAGTACAAGCTTTAAACTTAAAAACGACATTACAAATGTAAAAACTAAATAGTTCAAACAACAATTATGCATCATCATGATTAACGCAAAGATATCACAATGAATATAAAATAATTACACATATACATTGTTGTTAAGACATTGAAGTATTAAATGCATCACGTTTACGATCACATTTTTTTTAAGGCAAGATATATTATATAGATAAACTAGCAACATGTTAAAATTACATTGACACAAACATAACAAATCGAGCAAATCTGCACCAACGAACCGTCATGACCAACACCTACATTCGGATCAAACAACGATATCATAAAGTAAATATCCGACATACCAATATACAACTCCAACAGACCAAACCTACCAAAAAGAGTGACACTAAGGGCAAACACCCGACAAAAAGTATGACACGGATTGAAACCGACCACGACACACGACCTCACAACCTCACACATGAAACATAACCCGTAAGAAACTCTAAGCAGACATTTCAACACACAATCTGACCAAGTGGTGTCACTACGAATAGTAAGGACGGTAGATTGAAGAAAATACCCGCAAGATATAAAAATACCGCCTAATGAAAATCCTGTACTGAAAATGATTGATTCACCGTACCTACGACCTAGACCTCTCACGCCTTCAATATACCCACAACCTTTTCACGACTTCACCATACCCTCGGCAAAAACCATGACCTCACAATACCCACCACCCATAACCATCTCGCGACCTCACTGATTCACCAAACTCACAACCAAAACCATCGCGCGACCTCACCGTACCCACGACCCAAACCATCTCATTACCTCATCATACCCACGACTCGAAAACTACCTCACAATATCCACGACCCGTAACCATCTCACGAACACACCATACCCAGTTACCCATGACCAAAACTATCTAATGACATCACGATACCCACGACGCATCAACAACAGCATAAACACCTAGGTTGTCTATTAAACTAAACTCACCCACAGTCTAAAAGTAATTTATTCTCTAAGGCATTTCATCAAACAGTTAATATGCAAAGATAAAAACACGAATAAAAACCAACCAAACAATACTAAATTGGTTACATTAAAAATGGGTTTTGCTCACCGGATGCCACGTGTCCTGTTACACCGGAGCGTGAATGTTGAATGTATGGTTTCTGCCATTAATGGATCTGATTGCAAGTCGTAAAGACAATTTAGATAAGTACAAGCAGGGGCGGAGCCAGGATTTTCAGTTAAGGGGCTGATTGTGCTTAATGCAGAAAGTAATAATGATAAGGAGGGCTCAATATAAAAAACTAGTAGAAAAGCGGCTTGTAATATAAATAATTAATGAATAAATAGGCTGATTGGGGGTGGCTCAGCACCCACTAGTACCTCTACTAGCTCCGCCCCTGAGTACAAGTACATTTTTCTTACCAGTTTATATAAAATAAAAATGATTTAAATGTTTTGAGTTCAATACTTACAACTGAAAAGATGAATACAACAGAAAACAGAAATAATGAAAACCAGATAAAACCATCACAATACACACGCAACAACTAAACCTAACCCTAGCTATAAAGTTAGATTTATACCCAAGTCTTCAGTCTTCAAACTTGACAACTTGCACCCTTAAACTCCTTGGACTTCTACATATTGCATCCTTCAACTTCCAAACAATTGCTAAAATAAACCTGAAATATAAAAGACAACCAAAAACAATTTTCCCAAATTTACAATTTCAACCCTTAGCTTATTATTTCAATACAATGATTTGCCACCACGATAACCTGAATACACAAAATCTTACTATTACTTGAACCTGAAATGCTTGTTTATTACTTGGTCTTTTTTTTCTCGCTTAGTGGTGTTAAATTGACTAAAAAATCTTAAATTATAAATAGTAAATTTATTTAGTCATATTAAGTTTTGTTAGTGCTTAAAAACAATAATGACTTCCTAAAAAAACCATGTGGGGGAGTCCTTTGAATAAGTCATCACTTAATTCCATTTTTACATATTTACCCTCCCACTACTTTTATCAATTAATTCTTTATTCAACACATATTTTATATAAAAGGGTAAAACAATAATTTTCTTTATTCAGATACTTTATTCATCACACAAAACAAACAACTAATTATTCATCTACAAACAGACAACATATATCTAGACAGTCACTTTAATTTTACAGAACTTAATAGAAAAACTAAACAAACAGGCCCTTAATCTCTAATTTTGTAATCATATACATGTATTGTAAAACATTTTGAAACGTACACACGTTTATTAGTATTACACAAAAAAAGAGATTTGTATAATAATTCGCCTTTTTACTTGTTTTAATCTTTAATATTTCTCATATCATAAATTAACATTTAATTGATGAATCAAATGGATTGGTGAAAAATGAAATTTTATTAACATGAACCTAAACAAAAAAAGTTGTTCAACACTTTTTTGAGACTTAGAGAGTAAGTAATATTGATTAGATGTGTGACAATGAAGCAATTAAAAGAATACATTTCTATGATGCAATTTGTTTCACTAAGGTTTTCACCTCACACATCTCTTTTAAGACGTATATGTGCTTGATGGTGATGATACGAAATGCTCGATAATTCATACTCCATCGACTCTTCGCAACGCAGTAAATAATACTTCACACTCCATGGACTCTTCATGAAATAGATGAAGGCAAATACCACCTCTTTTAAAGAATATGTATTAAAACAAAAAGTAAATAATACTTCACACTCCATCAACGCCTTATTTTTTGATACTTAGGGCATCAACTATGATATCAAAAAGTATAAAAAACATTGAAAAAGTTTATATTTCATTTCAATCGTAATGAGTTCTTATTTCAAGTCTATGTGGCATGCAGATATCTTAATTCTTGTACTTTTTTATTTTAAGAGAGAAGTACGCAAATAGTACAAAATTTAGAACATGGTTCCCAACATGGTTAAAGTCGAAACATCTACCTAAAATGGTCATGCTTAACTGCTAAACTCCGCAACTCCATCCAAATGTTGACAAGTGTCCTTTTTTAAATAATAAAAGTCAAACAATTTAGGGTCTATTTAGTTTGAAAGATTATCATGGGTTTTGAGTTACAAACCTAAAATTCATTGTTTGGTTGCATTTTAAAAAGTTAGGTTTAAGATGGTGTGTCAAATATTAGGGAGTGAAGTAAAGTAGGGGGTTTAAGATTTCTTACGAATTTTCGTTCTGTTTTTTTTTTACGTTTTCGTCTGATTTTTTACGTTTTCGTCTGTTTTTTTACGTTTTCGTCTTTTTTTAGTACGATTTCTTACGTTTTCGTCTGATTTCTTACATTTTCGCCAATTTTTTACGTTTTTATCAAATTTCTTACGTTTCGTCAGATTTCTTACGTTTTCGTCCTTTTTTTACGTTTTCGTCCTTTTTTTACGTTTTCGTCCGTTTTTTAACGTTTTCGTCTGATTTATTACGTTTTCGTCTCTTTTTTCCGTTTTCGTCCGATTTCATACGTTTTCGTCCGATTTCTTACGTTTTCGTCCGATTTCTTACGCTTTCGCTTGTTTTTTACGTTTTTTTTTCAGATTTCATATGTTTTCGTCTGTTTTTTTACGTTTTCGTCCGATTTCTCACATTTTCGTCCGATTTCTTACGTTTTTGTCCGATTTCTTAAGTTTTTGTCCAATTTATTACGTTTTTTACGTTTTCGTCCAATTTCTTACGTTTTATACGTCTTTATTCGTTTTCAAAAAAAGACAAAAACAAAAAAAAACAGACGAAAATGGATGAAAACGTAAGAAAGAACTAGAAACGTAAGAAAACGAACAAAAACAGACGTAAGCGTAAAAAAAACGGCGAAAACTAAGAACACAACGAAACGTAAGAAATCGGACGAAAACGTAAAAAATGGACGAAAACGTAAGAAAACGGACTAAAACGTAACAAAACAAAGGAAAACGTAAGAAAATGGTCGAAAACGTAAAAAACATATGCAAACGTAAAAAAAAACTGACGAGAAACGTAAAAATCCGGACGAAAATAGAAGTAAATCGGACAAAACGTAAAAAGATGTACGACAAAAACAAAAAAAATGTATGCAAGACATAAACAAAACCTGGCGAAAAAGCGTAAAAAACGGAACAAAAACATAATTAAACGAATGAAAAAACTTAAAAAAACGGACGAAAGCGTAGAAAACAGACGAAAACGTAAGAAATTAGGTATAGAATCGGACGAAAACGTAACAAAACGAACGAAAATGTAAGAAAATGGTCGAAAACGTATGCAAACGTAAAAAAACTAACGAAAACGTAAGAAATCGAACGAAAACGTAAGAAATCGAACGAAAACGTAAGAAAACGAACAAAAACGTAAGAAATCGGACGAAAACATAAAAAATAGACGAAAACGGACGAAAATGTAACAAAACGGAAGAAAACAGTCAAAAACGTAAAAAACCATATGCAAACGTAAAAAAACTGACGAAGACGTAAGAAATCGGACGAAAACGTAAGAAATTGGACCAAAAGGTAAAAAAAAGGGACGAAAACGTAAGAAAACGGACGAAAACGTAAGAAATCGGACGAAAACGTAAAAAACCGGACGTAAACGTAAGAAAACGGGCGAAAACTTAACAAAACAGACGAAAACGGTCGAAAACGTATGCAAACGTTAAAAATGACGAAAACGTAAGAAATCGGACGAAAACGTAAGAAATCGGACAAAAACATAAAAAACGGACGAAAGCGTAAAAAGACGAAAACGTAAAAAAAGACGAAAACGTAAAAAATAGACGAAAACGGACGAAAACGTAAAAAATAAGGACGAAAACGTTAAAAAACGGTCGAAAACTTAAAAAACGTATGAAAACGTAAAAAAACTGTCGAAAACGTAAAAATCGTATGAAAAAGTAAAAAATCGGTCGAAAACGTAAAAAAACGTAAAACAAACTGACGAAAACGTAAAAAAAGGTTAAAAAAAACGGTCGAAGAAGTAAGAAATCGACGAAAACGTAAAAAATTTGAACTAAAACCTAAAAAAAACGGATGAAAACGTAAAAAAATAAAAAGGGCCGAAAACAGTAAAAAAACCGAATGAAAACGTAAAAAAAAAAAACGGACGACAACGGTAAAAAGCCGACGAAAACGTATAAAGACGTTCAAAAATGTAATGACAACACCATATTTAGTAGATCGAGCCCAACCCAAAACCGATTTGACCCATGTCCATTAAACCCATTTTTAAAACATGACCGTGTTTACCCATTGACCCATTAGAAACCCAAACCCATTTGACCCATGACCCCCCTACCCAACCCGAACCCACCCATTTGCCACCCTCTAGAAAATAACCAGCCTCTTTTAAAATAATATGTATTAAAACATAAAAAGTAAATAATGCTTCCACACTCCATCAACGCCTTATTTTTTTGATACTTAGTGCATCAACTATGATGTCAAAAAGAGTATAAAAAGTTGAAAAGGTTTAGATTTTCATTTCAAATCGGGAATGAAATATATATTCAAGTCTAGTGCATGCAGATATCTTAATTCTTGTGCTTTTTTATTTTAAGAGAGATGTACTCAAATAGTACAAAATCTACTAGAACATGGTTCTCAACATTGTTAAACTTGAAATATCTACCTAAAATGATCATGCTTAACTGCTCAACTCCGCAACTCCATCCAAATGTTAACAAGTGTCATTTTTTAAATAATAAAAGTCAAATGATTTAAGGCATGTTTAGTTTGAAGAATTATCATGGGTTTTGAGTTACAAACCCCAATTGATTGTTTGGATTTTGCATTTTAAAAAGTTAGTTATAAGATGGTAGTGCAATATTAGGGGGTAAGAAAGAGGATAGGTTTAGGTTTTATGACACATGCGAGACCACATATTTTTTTCAACTATTATCTATTTTTTTATTCCCTTATCATTAATATAAATAATTGTTAAGTTATATTTTAATATATAATATATCTTATAATATTATTTTCTCTTTCTTATCTCAAATTCAAATCTAAATCTTAAACCAAATTTAAATCCATATTCAAATCCTAATCATAAACGCATCTACAAACCAAACGGACCCTTAATGTCTTGTCTTATTATTCATATTGATAAAAACAGAAAAAGTAATAGATACATCAAATTTAATATTTTATTTTCTTATTTATTATATCCATCTACCTCACATATTTATTATATTCACTTACCCCACCTACCACACATATTTATTATGCTCATCTACCCACACTCATTTATTGTACCCATCTACCTCACATATACACGTGCTCAACTCTCTCACCACTGCTCGACTCCACCGCCATTTGATCAACTCCTTCGTCTTTTTCAAGTTTTTCTTTAAATTTTTTTATACATTTTTTATCTGTACTTATAAAAGACGAATCTCGATTTGTACTTACAAAAAAACTAATCAATTTAATCATTTCTTTTTTTCTATTACAACATATATTTCTGTTAGTTTTTTCTTGAATCGTAATTTGAATTAGTATCTTTTTTTACAAATCGAAAATGCATTAAAAAATTAAAGAAAAACTTGGAAAAGATGGAGGAGTTGAGCAGTGGAAGGAGAGTCGAGTGGAGGATGGAGTCGAGCAGTTGTGGGGTGTTGAGCAATTGTATGTGTAGTTGGGTATAATAAATGTGTAAGAGTTGGTGGGAGTAGGTGATTTATGTAAGTATTATAAATGTGTGACAGTAAGTGAGAGTAATTGAGGTATATGGGTATAATAAATGTGTAAGGTTATGTGGGGCATGTTTAATTGCTTGAAAAAAAATGGAATCAAACAATGTTTACACATAAATAACCCAAAAGATTCATATTCACACTGCAACATCCGAGCCTATTTGTAATTGCTCTTTTTTCATGCAAGGAGAAATGTATGAACTGTTTATGTTAATCATAAATTTTCAGTATTTTTTATTGGATACAAACGTTACTTTACCTCTTTTACGAAAATCATAGTTGTTGTTACATGGGCCAGTTGGCCTTGTAGAGTTGTGTAACGAACCAAATTATGAACCACTACTTATGTAACACTAAAATATATAAAGAAATTATATATAGCTTCGGGTATTATGTGTAGGGTTGGCAATTTGAGACTCACTGGTTAGATATTTATTAACGGAGGGTTATAGTTGGGTCTCTCTAAATATTATAGATAAGTCTAATTGGTTACGATAGAAAGTGCAATTGTATAACAATTATTCAACGAGTTTAACGGGTCAAATTCTTTTTTTTTTCATTTTTTTTATATTTTACTAAAAAAATTAATTTAAAATGACCAAAACTTATTTAGACTGGATTAATAGATACATGATATGGAAGGTATTCCATAACAACGACTTAGGCTCTACCTCGTTGGACAAGAGCTTAAAAACATATATACCATTCTTGAGTGTAGCATACAAGAACTCACTTCTCCTCCGTGTACCTCAATAAGATTAATAATGAAGATACATATATTTGTAGTTTAGATATGAAAAGTATAACAATTCGTTAATATTCTTGTAGCTCTACACGTCTTCTTGTAACCTACACTTCTCTTTTCATCATATTTCGCGCACATCTATTTTGTAGCTCCATATTTGTGTATAAGATTGAATTCGGCTTCTACTTAGTTTTGTCAAATGGAAGTTATAGCCCATAAAGTGTAGTACTTTGAGTCTTTGACCATATCACAGAACCAAGTAAATGTCAAATTCGATCCAATACAAAAATATGGAGCTACAAAAACAGATGTGTGCGAAATATGATGAAAAGACAATTGCAGGTATACAAGGAGACGTATGGAGCTAAAGAATACGAATTCGAACCCTTTTCATATCTAAACTTAAAATATGTATCTTCATTATTCCTATTATTGAGGTACAAGGAGAGGAGAAGTGACTAGTGAGTTCCGGCTTATGTTGCACTCAAGAATGGTACACTTGTTTTTAAGCTCTTGTCCATTGATTTACGTTAAATTACACGATTTTAATTGAGGAAAAACCTTAAAAATAGTTAAATAAATAATGAAACTATGATTTCATTGCAAATACTGTTAAAATTCGTTATTTTATCTTGTATGTACAAAGGATTGAGAACGCAGTAAAAACGAGAAATTTCGGACGAAAATCAATCACGTTTACACATTTTTCGAGGTCCAAAAGAAACCCACTTGAAGCCACGAGCATACCGATGGAAAAAGCACGAAAAAACGAGTCCAAAGGATCCGGCCTCAAGCCGTGAAACAGTTCAGTTCACCTTGAACGGCCGGTCCAATATCTACACTATATGCCAAATAAGTCGGTCCAAAATTCCCTTACAATGATTCAAATGAAATGGTTTAACAAAATACTTCACTAGTGCAGATGGTAATGTGGATGCTTTGTGGGTAGGGGTGTCAATCGGATCGGGTTGACCCGACCCGAACCCGAACCCGATAAGGCTTATCGGGTCGGGTCTAATCGGGTCAAATATTCTTGTCGGGTTATTTTGACCGAACCCGATTATGCAACAGACACGGGTTCGGATCCCGGGTAAGACTTTTTGTATCCACGACCCAACACCGACCCGACCAAGTGTTCCAGCCAGAGATCTGCCACGTGGCGCCCTTATACTGGTGGAGTACACATGCTAGCTGTTTTCCACCTTTAGTATGTACTATAGGACTATAGAAGCCAAGTTTGAAACTACAAGGGTATTCTTTTTGCCAAAATATAATAGTTTAAGGGTAAAATTTGCAAATATTGAGAGGGTTAAAACGTAATTTTTTCAACTATAAAAACACCTTCAATATTACTCATTTTTTAATTTTTTTCTCCCAAACTCTTGTATTTTTATTTCTTGTTTTTAATATTTATAGTGTAGTTTTTTTTTAAAAGTTATAGTTTTATTGAAGTTATTTAATTTTATGCAAGTAAGTTTTATTTATCTTCTTACCCTTTACTCTCAAAAATTTAGTTTTACATCTTTCTTATCTCCTATTTTTTTTCTTTTATAAATCTTTTATAAAAACAATATGTGAAAGGTTGATTTTTGGTAAGATTGTGTAAGTGTATTGTATACACTGTGGTTGTACACACTTAATATCACATATATTTCTTTTTGAAGTTTTTTTATTGTCTTATTTAGCTAAAAAAATAGCAATAAGTCTTTAAAAACTGTCATTTTTACAAAAAATTAAAAAAAGAAATTTTCCTTTTGTCATAAAAATTTTAGTTTCGTTTTAATATTTTAAGAAAATCAAAAACTGTTTTTGTCCTTTTGTTTTTCTAAATGTGTTTTGTTTTATAAAAAATATCAAAAAAAGGTCAAAAATACAACTTTCTATTTTTTGGTAGATCTTAAAGAGTCTCTTTAATTTATAAATAATTCTAGAATTTTTGAAATTAATTTAGTGTTTTTTATGCATCTTTAAATGGTTTTTAATGAGAAAATATTGAATTTTTTTTCTTATGAGGTAAAAATCTGTTTATATTTTTAAAAATTAGTTTTTAGCTTTTAAAAATGTTTCTTAGTTTTTTACTTAAAAAGTTAACATTATTACATATTCGGGTCATACCAAGCGATTTTCAGGTTCTACCTTCTTACTCTCTTCTTTACTTTATTGTTATTATTTTTATTTTATATCTTGTTTATTGGCATGTTTAGTTTAGTTATGTTTATTTATGATATTAGTATAGTTTTATTTGGGTATGCACATTTGCCCATTTGAAACAGTTGTATTATGGTCATATACTCATATGACATCCCGATATAATGGTCAATGGAGTTTGACTATAATTGAAATAAAAGCCAATGAATACTGAACAATGTTATGTGCTTCTTAATATTCAAATTATACTTCTAGACATATGGCCGAGCATACCCAATGCAAAATGTTTTTAATGACTTTTTGCATTTAATGCATAAACCATTTTATGACTGAGATTGATGAAAGACTTTTATCGTCAAGTCTTTCTACAAAGTCATTCAAACACCAAGTAGTGCAATGCAAAAAACTACCTTCAAAAGACTTTTTCAAATAGTAAAAAAGTCATTTTCATTTTATGCATCGGAGATGCTCTTAAGATTGACTATCTATGTTACACTTTGGTATTTTATGTTTTGACTCCGACATTTCATCAGGTGTAATGTTTCACTTGCTAATCGCACGATTGGTAATTCATGCGTCATCCATCATGGAATCTGCATCGGTCAAGATGGTAGATCAATCGGACTTAACTAGGATAAACTTATGGAGAAAGAAGTATCCATATAGTAATACTTTGTTATTGATCTTCAACAAATTTCACCAGCTCCTGGTGAGATCTTTTTTATGTCTAATAATACATAATATATACGTAAATTAAATTTCCGAACTTTAAGAAAGTAGTTCTTTTCAGGTTTTGGTTTTTACCTTGATGACGAGAGCGCCATGGCCCATGGTGAAGAAGCCCCAGGTTAGTAATCTCATTTCATATGACCAATGTTGCAAAAATCACTAGGCGCTAGTCGGGCGGTCGACCACCTTCGAGGCGGAATTCGCCTAAGCGCCGCCTAGGCAGATTGGAATTATATATATATAAATATTATAAACAATATGTGTAACATAACAAAATACTTCTAATTTCAAATAGTTTAAAGTTCACATAATTTGAAGTTGCAAAATAGACAAATAAACATAACAATTCAAATACTTAAAACTTCAAACGTTAACATATTACTTCAAATAGTTCAAACATAAATATTAAATTGATGTTTGGTTCTCATCTTGTCCATATTGTTTACATCAGTGAGAATCAAGTTCGAATTTCATATGAAAAACCTAATAATTTGTGTTCATGATCGATGGTTTTTCTTTTGTGTTAAGATGTTATGATAAAATTAATATGGGTCGGGTATATTGAAAATAAAATCCCTAATTTATAGTTAGAAACGTTGACTTTCTGTTGACTTAGTCGACCGCCTTGATCCGCCTAAATGGATGTTTGATCGCCTTTGACTTTTCCACATAGTTTGGCCGATTTGCCATAAATCGAGGCGGTGTATGCCCGCTTAACGCCTAGGTGGCCGCATAACCCGCTTTTTACAACACTGCAGTTGTATATCAATTTTCACATTTGGAATTGCTTGTTTTAAAATGCTTAGTTGCTTGGTACCCGCTTATATTTAGCAGATAAGCACTCAAATAAAGAAAGATACAAAATAGTAACTCTCTCAACGAATGAAGAGCAGTCATATTTGAGCGAAAACAATAAGAGAAAATTCTCAAATTCAAAGTATGGTCCATTTGATGGACGGAAAAAATCATTTCCCAAAAGTGACTTGTGCGACTCTATTAAGTTTTTTTTGACACGTTTCCCATATTTAATTTGAAAATTACTAGTGAGATGTTTTATTGTGCGATTGACGGCTACTATAGTAATTTTTCCCGAAAAACAAAAAGAAAATCAATTTATTTTCTATTTTTGGGAAAGACAAAATTTGGTCGCACAAAAGAACAGTTGCACAAAAAGTATAAAGTCACATCAATGGAGTTGTAGCTTACACACCTCACAAACTGCAAATACTTTAATAATAAAATATGAGACGTGTCAAATTCTTAATAGAGTCGCACAAGACTCTTAAGAAATAGTTTTTTCTAGTCTATCTAGTGAACCTTGCTTTCAGTTTGGGGCGGTAAATTTTGACGTGATTTTTTTGGTTAGTTAGACTAGATCACTAGAATGACCTGTTTCCTCTTAGGTCCACATTTAAATTTGTTGTTTTCTCACTTAGTTTTACTTTGATCCAAGCTAGTTACATGTAATGTGTGACAAGATGAAATTTCAGTGACCTTTTCATAAACCATTAAAAGTCACGACACTCAGTTACTTGCATTTACTTTTTAGTTTCTCCAAACTTGGTACTAAAAGCAAACACTAGTAAAGTTGATATAATGAAAGCTAAGATTAATATCAATGATATGGAAAGAATCATCCTATAAATCAGTGGCTAAAAGGAAGCTACAATAACAAGGAACTCAAAGGGCGATTGCACCTTTTTCGAATGTGAAACCTGTAGTGGTGATACCCTTTATCTTCATATTCCCACCAATGCGGATCAATATCATGTTTGTTCCTACTAGTGAAGACATATATGTAAAGGTTAAGGAGACCGACATCATTGACAACGTGAAGGCCAAAATCTAGTCAAAGATTAGAGTTCCTATTGACAAGCAGCGGGTACACTCTTGCATCTTACAAATGGAGTGGATCAGAGAGACATTCAAAGGCCACCGTACCCTTGCTGACTGTGAAATAAAATATGGTGACATATTGTATTGTGAATTTGAGTTGAAGGATAAATCGATCAAGACTTGGATATTTCACTATGAAGTGAATTGGTGAAGATATCATCAATGATGTTAAATGAAAAGACGAAATCAATACCTCTGTCACAATTAGTTGCATCAAATCGCATATTGAAGCTAATGAAGGTCTTCCCAAACAAACATATGTTTTTTTAAGGAAAGTAACTTAATGAAGACCTTATCCTTAAGAACTGTGATCTCCCATTTAAATTCACCCTCTATTTGCTACCCATAATCCAAGAGCAAGGGTTCAAAGTATTCGTCAAGATGATGAGTGGGAAGACCATAGTAATGAAAGTCGGAAGTACGAAAGACAGTGAGCTAGTTGATTGCCAAGATACACAGAAAGGAAGGTGTTCTTGCAGAAAAAGAGCATAAGCTTTTGTTTAACAAAAAGCAGCTTGATAAAGACTCAAATTCTTGATGCAACTTGATTTGGAAATCCGTTTTATGCTAGGAAAAGAATTGATGCAGATAACCATTATGACGTTGATCGGTAATAACACAATATCTATGGAAGTTGAAAGCTCTTACAATATTGGCGGTAAAAATGCTTTCAATGGTGTAAGAGCTTTCAACATTGATAGATATTGTGTTATTATCACTCGATGTCTTAATGGTTATGTGCATCAATTCCCTGGCTGGTATAAAATATAGAACGGATCTCCAAATCAAGTTGATTCAATATTTTTTTTAGTCTTTATCAAGCTGTTTTTTGTTAGACATAAGCTTATGCTCTTTCCTTTGTGTGTATCTTAGCAATGAACTGCTGGCTCACTCTCTTCGTCCTTTGTGTGTATCATTACTGTGGTCTTCCCAATCATCATCTTGACCAATACTTTAACTAAATCGCGCATAGTGAAAATAGTGCACAAGCTCATAGTAAGAGAGAAAAATAAAAGATCACGACAACAGTGCGAGGCTCGTCCATCATAACTCACGAGCACCGAGATGTTTATGGGGAGGTTGTATTTTATGTGAATGGAAGGGGTGGGTGATGTAATGGATAGGGCCTTGCTCTTGGATTACGTAACAAATAGAGGGCTAATTCAATGGGTAGCTCATGGTTCTTAAGGATAAGGTCATCATTATGTTGCTTTCCCTTCAAGAAAAGCATTTGTTGGTTTGGGGGAAGACCTTACTTAGCTTCAATCATCGATTTGATGCAACTGATTATGACACATGTATTTACTTCGAGATTGACACTCTTTCCATTTAACATGATTGCTCATATCTTCACCAGTTCACTTGATATAGGCGAAATATCCAGGGTCTTAGATTGTTGTATCCTTCACCTTAAATTCACAATATAATGTGTCATCATTTCTTATTTTACTGTCAACAAGGGTATGGTGGCCCTCGAATATCTCCACTGCATTTGTAAGATGCAAGAGTCCACCTGCTCCTTGTCAATGGGAACTCTAATCTTTGACTGAATTTTGGCCTTCACCTTGTCATTCTCCTCAACCTTTACAGATATGTTTTCGCTAGTAAAAACAAACATGATATTGATCCGCATTGGTGGAATACGAAGGTAGAGGGTATCACCACTACGGGTTTCATTTTTGAAAATGATGCAATGGCCCTTGAGTTCCTCGTTACTGTAGTTATAGGAGGAATTCCTTCCGTATCATGAATCTTAGCTTTCAATGTGTCGACGATATAAAACAACTCACGTTCAAGAGTAATAGTCTTCTCACCGTGGATAAAAAAATACGTGAACTTGCACACGTCCAGTAGTAACAAGGAAGAAAGATGGTTTCATCATTACAGATGTCGTACTCCTCAAAGGTCCTGTTGTTTTTGATGAGTTGGTTTCCTTGTAAGGTCAACAAGAACTGCATACCACGGGGGATACGTCGGTCTTGGCTTTCAGACTTTCGATGGTATCATTTCCTTTCAGCTTCAAAAGGGTTGGGCTGACTTTTTCTCCTGTGCATGCAAGCTTAAGATAGATGTTCATTGGTATCGGCATTGTTATAGAAAAGCCAAACAAAATAAAAATCAACAACAAAAACATGAAGCCATTGATATGGTAGGTCAATGGTTACTTGTGTTTTGTTACTTGTGTACATTAGTTGGGAGGCTGTGTGTTGTTAATGTATGCTTGTTATATATTTCCCTGCTTATGTCATCCGGTTGTGATTTATTTGCTTTTCGTTATTTTGAATCACTGCTCTTATTATCTCTCAATCTCGTCGGCTATTCCCACATTCACTCTTGATCCACTACATTAGTTAGCAGGCTGTGCGAAAAGGGCTTGGAAAGTGTGTTTTAAAGGAATGGTACACTTTCATAAAATAATGAGTTATTATAGGCTTTGTGTTTTCTTTTGCTTGATTTTAGTCTCATGTTGTTTCTACTATCTACGTTCCTCGGCGTCAAGTTTGAGTTCATTACATTGTCTCGTAACCTAATTCTCACGTAGGCACAATGACTTTACTAGCAGTCAATAGCAGTTGTTACTTGTGTGGATCGATTTGTCTATAGCAATCGATAACAAGTACAGTTTTTCATAATCTAAATACTAATTACTAGTGGATTATGTTAATTAGTATCAACGAGTAATGCTCTACCATGCATTGCGACGAACCTGTAATAATATTAGTGGATAAATAGGCTTAAGCTCGATTTGTGGGTTTAGGGTATTAGGTTTTTACCATTATAAATAATGGTCAATAATAAAACTATATCTACGGGTTTATTCAATGTCTAACATGATATCAGAGACCAAACCCTAACCCTTTTCTAATCCTTTAAAAAAAACCTAAATTTATTTTACTCTTTTCTTTTCCGCTGCATACTTCTCAATTCTCATCATTGACGGTACATTTGTTTCTAGTCCACTGCTACACCAACCTATAGCAAATCATCTTTTCTCTATCCCTCATTTATTAGTTTGACCAATAGTTTGTGTGGGAAAATTTGATCCCACGTGATTGTTTACATTTAGAAGTTCGGATATATAATTACAAACACAAGACTAAAAGTAATCCGACCAAAGCAGGTGATCAAATCAGATTGCTACATCAGCGTCACCTCAGCTTTCTCTCTCTTAAATCAAACAGTGACCAAACCCTCGTAATCCGACCGAACAAGTGACCGAACACTTTTTAAAAAAATTTAAAATTTCATTAATTAAAATAAAACTAAAAATAATACAATAAAAATTAAAACTTAAACTAATATTTATAACAATAATATAGAATAGCTTAGTCATCAGTTACCTATTTTGGTTACAAGATACTATATCAACAAGTAGCGGTATATAACAATATTTAGAATAGCAAAGATTTCGAGGAGAAATAAGTAGCGGTATGTATTAGAGTCACAAAATTGTATGATAGTGTAGATAAATATGACATTATGTCTGGCAAAAAGTGGTCCAAAGACAATTTGTTCTTTCGATTTGTTCGGTCATATGGCAGCCTGGAAAGGTTGGGTGGGTTTGGTCGGTCACAATTCTAGGTAATGGGGGGTTTGGTCGGGTCGTGTGGAGACCGACCAAATGATAGCGTGAGAATACTCTTAGTCTAAGACAAGACACAATCTTGTTAAGTAATTATCATTCTTGATGGGCATGGTGGGCATCATTCTTGAGCTACGCCATATATCCCACAACATTGATTGGGTGTGTGGTACACGATGGTTTGAGAAGAATTGAGATCTGAAAAGAATTATCAAATACCATACGGCTGATGATGATTAAGGATTTAACGATGGTTTGATTAAAAAAGTGGTTTTATTATTTGTTTTTTTAATTGTTTACTCTTTGTTAACGTTGATCGTTGGTACTGTAATTTTGTTGTTACCAGTCACTAAAGTTACTGTTGTAGCGTTATCTACAAAGTAAATCGATATCGTTGGTTACTATTTTAGGTTTACCATACGACGTAAAACGAACCTGTCTGTACCAGTCGACTAAAGGTTGATCGTTTTGGTATATGTTTGTTACCATCTTTTTCTTTTTCTTTCTTTTCTAGTTTACTACTCCAGTCCGAGCTTTCGCGATTTCGCCGCTCGGACTGCGAGGGAGTATTAGTGGATAAATAGCCTCGGTTTGTGGGTTTAGGTTATTAAGGTTTTCACCATTATAAATAATGGTCAATAAAAAACTATACCTACAGGTTTATTCAATGTCTAACAAATAATACATCTTTGAGACATACTTTTCAGTAAAAATCTTTAATTGTGGCTAAGACAGAAGTGCGGTTCTATATAGACTGTTATAAAACTTCATAAGTAGAAAAATAAAAGGTTAAAGCTAAAAACTTTAAAATAAAAATAATTCAATTTTTCTTTTTTTGCTTTTTATAAATAGAAATTATAAAGGTTGATATATGTGAAGCTACCTAACTATGAAACTTCTTTCTTTTAGGGGCTTAAAACTACAACTTATATAAGAACCAGTTTATCAAAAACCAAACTATGCTTTCGCTTACTTTAACAATAAAAAAATCAACAACTGTTTGATGACAAAGAAAATTTAACAAATCTGTAGTTACTTTTATTATTATTATTAATTAAAAACATATTATATTTTTAAGTGATTCTAAGGCATATTTATTATTCAAATATCCGTACCCTAGACATTTGGTCTATAGTGGTACGTGAGTTGCCTACAACCCTAAAGGTAATGGTTTCATATTTCGTTGGAGTTGGAGACATACGTAGTGTTTGGTATGATGTAATGAAAGTTGAAATGGAAACGGTTATTACGATTGAATGAAAAAATCTTGTTTGATTACAATTATACAATGTAATGATTCATTACAATGAATGACTCATTACATCAAAAACTACCATTTTCATTCCATAGGGGCCCCCTCCTTTTTTTTCATTACGTCCGTAATGTAATCAAAATTACATAAAAGTCCACCATTAACTAACCACATTAAATACACTTCTTATTAACTATGGGCATTTTAGTCTTTTTTTATCGATTGCATTCCGTCCTATCATACCAACCAAACATTATTAATAAGGGTAATGAATTATTACATTACATCATTTATTCCATTACGTCGCTTATTCCATTCATTTAACATTTCATTACGTCCTACCAAACGAACCCTAATTCTTCATCATTTTGGTTTTTATATAGTTTTTCTAATTATTTTATAAAGAAATTATCAACATAAAATGTTAACCAATACAAAATGTTCATCAATATCTAAAAATTATTTCACATTCAAAGAATACAAATATTTTTTTGACCAAAACACCGGACCGAGAACCAGACTAAAATAATCGGTCATGTCCGAGTCGGTCCGGTCTAATTCGATCATGTCTAACAAAGTATAATTTCTGGTTTTGTGTAAGATCGAACCGAACCGAAAATCGAATATAAGAAAAAGGATGGACTTAAGACCGAACCGAAATATGTTTAGTCCGATTTAATCCGATTTCTCGATCTAATCCGGTCCGTGATTTATTATGCCCAACTGTACATTGATTTGTCGTCAAATGTAGTGGTATCTACAACGATTTTTTAACGACAATGTATAACGAAAGATTTCGCTGAAAAAACAATAATTTAATTGAGATCCCATTAAACTATTAAAAAAGTTAACGTTTCTATTGTCATTAATACACTAGCTTCTTTACGTTTTATGTTTTGTCTAAAAAATTGGAATTTAAAGTAAACTGATTGCTATTTAATACATTAGTTAATGCATTAATTAATCAAAGGCTATAAAGCTAATATTGGGACTTGGATTAATGCATAATAAAGTTTGACTAAGGTTTATTTAGTGGATTTAGTGTTTATTTAGTATGGCCCTTAGTATATCATGCATGAATGATGTATTTATATCAGTTAATCAGAGTGTGTCAGATAAATACAGTCTATAAAATATTGATGCAAGTTTAGGGTCTAGAAGAAGAGCGGGCTATAATTTATAATGTAACGTCAGAAACTTAGTTTTAAATTGCATGTTGCGACCCATTGCGCTCAGGGTCCCAACGACCAAGGCGTGATGAACTTGCGAGCGCATAACGGACGCGCAGCGCTAGGTAAAAAATATATTTTTAATTAGTTTATTCTACAAATCGATGCATAAACATCAAATGACTTACTTATATATTGATACTAATAGTATGCTTAAACACAGGGCCGTCTCATTGATTTGAGTGGCCTGGTGCGAAACTACAAATGAGGCCCCACAAATCGCGAAAGATTAACTATTATCCGAAATAAAAAGTTCATTTATATTACGCAAATTGTGTCAAGTATCTTACATTAACAAAAGTTAAATACTACGCTACCAAAGAAAACAATTTAGATATTCAGAGTGTTACTTCGCCAAAGAAGATGCAACATCCTTTAGTTCTTGAAGAGTGTCATTCATCTA
>BQNB010060534.1:0-36886 GCA_026074375.1 Tanacetum coccineum
ATTTCCATGAAGAAATGCAGTTTTCACATCTAGCTGCTCTAGATGTAAATCATATGTAGCACACATTGCCAGAACCACTCGAATTATTGTCATTCGAACCACAAGGGAATTTTTTTTGTTGAAGTCGATTCCTTCCTTCTGAGCATATTCTTTAACCACCAGTCTTGCATGATACCTCTCCACCTGATCATCGCCGTTTTTCTTAATCTTATACACCCATTTGTTTCCAATGGGTTTTCAATCTGCTGGTAGTGGCACTAGTTCCCACGTTTTGTTCTTATAAAGGGCTTCAATTTCTTCTTGCATTGCTTCTTTCCAGAACGACGCATCTGGATTATTCAGTGCTTCTTGAAGAGTTGATAGCTCTCCCTCCTTTGTAAGAAGACAATATGCAACGTTGTTTTCCATAACATAATCTGAGTGCCACCATGGATGTCTTCTTTCATGATTAAGAGTACGGGGTGCTGAAGCTTGAGACTCATTTGCCTCATTTACCTCGTGCTGAGGTGCAGCTTCAAAAGAATCATTCGACTAAAATTCCTTTTCTATCTGTATTGATGTAGTTTCCCTTATAGTGTTATCACCTTATTTATTTTATTAAATTTTGTCTTTCATAAAGAAAACATCTCTGCTGACGACTACTTTGTGGGCAGTGGGGTCCCACAAGCGACACCCCCTTTATTCCGTCAGCGTACCCCAAGAACAAGCATTTTCCGGATTTTGGATCCAGCTTTGTAGTTGCTTGGGTATTGTACATCACGTACACAGGACTTCCAAATATATGAAGGTCTGAATAGTTTATCGGCCTACCCGTCCACATCTGCAACGATGTCTTCAACTCAACTGCAGTTGAAGGTGAACGATTTATCACATAACATGCGGTATTAACTGCTTCTGCCCAAAATGATTTTCCCAAGCTTGCAGTTGCCAACATTGCTCTTGCTCTTTCTAACAAGGTTATGTTCATCCGCTCTGCCACTCCATTCTGTTGAGGAGTGTATACCGTTGTAAACTGCCTTTTGATTCCTTCTTGCCTGCAAAAAGTATCAAATTCATCACTAGTGTATTCAACTCCATTATCCGTCCCCAAAAACTTGATCTTCTTTCTAGAATCAAGTTTAACTCGCGCTTTGTAAACTTTGAAAACTTCAAACACATCAGACTTCTTCTTGATTGGGTACACCAAACATCTCCTGGAATAGTTATCAATGAAGGATACAAAGTACTTTGCTCCTCCTAGGGATAAAACCGGTGCTTGCCACACATCAGAGTGAACCAATTATAGAACATAGACACTTCTAGAATTTGATGTCTTAAACTTTAGGCGATGTTGCTTGCTGATAACACAGTGTTCACAAAAAAGTAAAGAAACCTTTGTAAGGCCAGAAAGTAGCTTTCTTTCAACAAGAATCTTCATTCCCTGTTTAGACATATGTCCAAGCTTCTGATGCCATGTTACTACAACTCTATGATTTGGACTATGTGAAGCAATTGATGCTTCCGCCTCCTTCATTATCTCTTCTTTCAATTAGTATAAGTTTGCAGCCACCTTTTCTCTTCTCATAAGTACAAGTACGCCTTTTATAATTTTCATGATCTTGTTTTGTATTTTCACCTTACAACCAAGACCATCCAATTATCCCAAAGACAATAAATTCTTTTTTAAGCCCTCCACGTGTCATACATCCCGAATAGTATGAACCGTACCATCATGCATCTTCACCATGATACTTCCAATTTCAATGATCTTTAGTTCATAATCATTGCAACTGTACACAGATCCGCCTTCAAATATTGGTTTATATTGATGAAACCATTCTATCCTTGCGATCATATGAAAAGTAGCTCCCGTATCAAACAACCATACATTTGCAAATCTCTTTCTGCTTTCATTTGCAACCGCTGCTTCACAACACAGAGCGTTACCATCTTCGGAAGTGCTAGCGACATTTCCCTGAGGATACGAGGTATTCAAACCTCGACAATCTTTCCTAAAGTGACCCGGCTTGCCACATTTGAAGCATTTAAAATTCTTCTTCTTTCCTGTTTTAGATTTACCATGATTGTGACTCCCACTGGAGTTCCATTGATTTCCTTTTCGTCACCACCAAAGCCTCCACCTGTCTTGAACTGGCTTGTCTGTCCTCCCTATTGTTGCGCCTATTTTATTCTTCCAAAAAAGTGGCTGCAACATCATCAAATACTAGATAGTCAGTAAGAACATTACTGGTTAAGCTGATAATAAGCTAATCATACGAGTCAGGTAAACTTTGAAGTAGAATTTCTGCACGTTCTTGTGGCTCTATTATACAACTCAAATACGTGAGCTGAGAAAATAGAGTATTAAGACTATTAACGTGGTCAGTCACTGAAGTAGATTCTGTCATGCGAAGAGCATAAAGTTTCCTCTTAAGGAAAATTTTTATTGTGGAACGATCTTTCCTTGTATAGTCGAGCAAGATGATCTCAAATATCCTTTGCAGTTTTCTTCTCCTCTATGCTTGACAAAACTCCATCTGCTAGTGCGAGATGAAGATTTGCTACAGCATTTTCGTCTATCTCATCCCAGTTACTGTCATTCGTAACCTCAGCTCGCCTTTCACCAGTGGCCGCTAAACATTTATCCTTTGTAAGGATAGCCTTCATCTTTAACTTCCTCAACGAGAAATTATTCCCATTGAATTTTTCGATTTCAAGTTTCGCCACCATTGCTACAATCACAATCTACTTTTCGACAAAACTATTATTTGCTAATAATAGTAACGAACACCTTTTTGAGTGAGTATAATCTTATTTATCTTTTGATGTGGAGGGTCCACTTATTAGTGGCAATCACAAAGCATACGATAAATAATTATACACACACCCAACCTTAGCTCTGATACCACTTGTTGAGAAAAGTGATACCGGACTGAAGCAAAACCATAACTAAAATATAAAATGTAATAAAAGATGACACACAGATTTAACGTGGAAACCCAATAGGGTAAAAACCACATGTAAAGAAAGATACGTTTCACTATGATGAAAATTAGGAGTTACACCTTCTCTAGTTACAAGGATTCTTTGTGACTAGGAAATATACTACAAACTCTCGAATTAACTCAAACACTACTAGGAGATAAAAAGAAAAGAATGAGATGGGATGCAACAACTGAGGTCCATGAACCTCTATTTATAGTGCTTGCAAGTTGCATTTGGTCCATGTGAACACACAAAGAGTATATGCTTCCACCGTATATATCTTTTCCACTTAACAAGAATATCATGCCACTTGACCAACTTGACATGCTTATGTCATGTTTCTAGAAGCTAATATATATCAACATTTTGTTAATAAAGAAAAGTAAAGTAATGTAAAATAAACATTTTTCTCCCAATTTTGATAGGAAACACTTTACTTTAACAAACATCTAAATCACACTAACTTTTACCCCATTTCATTTTCTTTTCTTTCCTTATTTGCTACTCAAGAACACAAACTTTTATGTTTTATTTTTATTTTCTTCATTAAATGTAACTCGAGAACACAAAGTAAATTCAACTCAGGCCAAGTGGTGTAGTTTCGTGTATAGGACTAGTTAAGTTTTTTATGCCGTGCTAAGCACGGCCCACGGGGGTTGATGTTTCTTTTAAAACGTGAACGTTTTAGACTTACGATGATCATTATATGGTTTCATTGTTAGGTCATCTGAAAGCAGCCTCTCTATTTTTGATATACCTCGTGAAAAACAAGATTGAGTAATGTTACCTTGCCTTAGGTCATCTTTCAAAAACTAAACAAATAAATGTTTTTTCTTATAGACTCACGATGAAGACTTCTTTTTTAAAATGGCAAATTGCTAGATATTAACAAATCGAACAACCTCTTTTTTACATTATGCCACAAATGTTTTTGACATTATGCCACACATTTGTTGGATCATGAACTTTGGCTTTCTTTTACATTTAATACTTAGACCATGTCACAATGAAAATAGCTTGTTTAAAACAACGTCAAAAAGGAAAGAAAATAAAACTTGCAATATGCTCAATCATGATGTGATGGAAACTAAGCACGTGCTCTCTCATTCACATATTTTGTTCCAATTTTAATACACCACAAAACCACAACTTACTTTAATTTATACCTATAACAAAAGATTATTTACATAGTAAATTTTTGTTTGTCACATTGTACTCTTTGTATATATGAGTAATTACTTAGAATTGGTTTGTAATTAATCCATTAGTCTTCCTATCAAAGTATATTTCCAATAGTTCTAACACTATAGAATATAATACTACCTCCGTCTTAAAATTATTGTCCACTTTTGACTTTTTAAGTCTTTCTTTGTCAACTTTGACCTTAAATATTTTTGTTTGTGCTATTTAATATTTGATGCATAATATATGAATTGATTGAGTTTTAAATATATTTTTTATTGGTATAATTTTCTTCAAGTATTATATAACACAAACAAAAATATATAAGGTCAAAGTTGATAAAGAAAGACTCAGAAAGTCAAAAGTGAACAATAATTTTAGGACGAAGACAGTAACATAAAAATACAAGCAATTCTTTGCATAGTAATTTGTAGCTCCTATCTTGTGAACAAACAGTAACACAACCACCATTTTTCTTTCATCACACAAAGTCACAAACACACAACTACCATCTTCCTTCATTCTATCATTTTGTTTTCTTTCTAATATGGTACAACCAACCATGCCTTCAACTTTGATTAGTCAAAAATGCAGTCGAGTTCCTAATCGAATATAAGGATCATGGTTTTGAATTTCGATCAATCCCCCCAATGCATTACACTTGTTCTTTACACTTGTTGAACAAGATGCATAATTGTATATGTATAACTTGATTGCAAACTATAAAAGAGAAGAAATATTGTATTTTTACCAGAAGACATGAAATCAGAGAGTGTTGCCATCCCCTTACCCTTTCTCTCACATTAACTTTAAAAGCATGATTATTTTTACTGCTATTGCCATCCCTATACCTCTTACTACACCTACTCACATCAGCGTTTTCAAACACACATCAACTACTATTTTACATATGTCAAATCTAATCACTCATCCCCATACCTCTTCACTTCCCCATTCCAATCTATATACAGATGTCCAATATGATCACTTTTCCTTCTATAAAAATTGAAATGATTTCACATAAGAAAATAAAAAGTACAAAGACTAAATAATTGCACTAAACAAAATAAAAAGTAAATATGAATTGAAAATGATGAGTTTTCTATTCCCAAACTAGGTTAACACACAATGGAAATAACAATTAATCTAGGGCAAAAAGAGAACTAAACCCTAAAGGATCTAAACCTAATTATCTAAAAGCAACTTAAAAGAAATAAATAAATGAATAAAAATAAATAATAAAATACTAACCTTTGAGAAAATCGGATTTCTCACACGCGAACCACCTTGGTCGAACTTGGAGGCAAGTACCCAAACGAGAGTACCTCTAATAATTCCCACCCACGAACCAAAGAGAAAAGAATTTGAATTCAAACTCCTCGAAAGACTCTTACAAGGAGTAGGAATAAACAATGAAGACCTTGGCATGCCCCTCTATTTATATCCAAAATGAAGGGGTTGGGTTTACTCTTTTAGGCGATGTGGGACATCCCCAAAAACTGTCCCAAGGATTGTTACTTGTTATTTCTCTTTACAGTTCATTAAGGGAAACCCAAAAAGGACTCTACTTTTAATGATAGTCTTACCAATTAGTTATGAACTTGCATACTAAATCCAACAGTCTCCCACTTGGAAAAGTCATCAACTATAGTTGGTCTAACTCTATCCTGATCAACTAAGCAGAGAGTGCCATCCAATGCAACTGCTAAACTTTGAATCATATCTTAGAGTCAGCCCTTAGATAAGTGATCAACTATTCCTTTGTTATACTGATATCGTATGAACCTAAGACATGGATTTTAATTAATCTCTAGGTTTAACATTATGTTTCTTGATTTCTAATTATTTGACTATATGAGACTACTGAATTGAACTCATCAATCTAGTCCCGGCCAGGCCTTGCACACTTAATTCAACATCTAATCATCAAGGGGCTCATAGATGTCGCTTTGCTATTTGGGCAAAAGGAACAAATAAACTTTGAATACATAGAAATAGTCAACTTATCATGTCATACCTAGCATATCCATTACACAAGTAGAGGTGCAAATTAAAACCGGTCCAAAAAAACCGGAACCGGTTTTTAAAAAAACCGGAACCGGTTTTTAAAAAAATCGGAACCGGTTTTTAAAAAAACCGGTTTTTATTTAACCGAACCGGTTAGACCGGTTTTCGGGTTTAATAAGCGACCGGTTTTAAACCCGGTTTTATCCGGTTTTTTAAAATAACCGGTTTTAATCGGTTTTGTATTTTTTTTTAATTTTTTTTTAAACGGGTCAACTAGCCGTTATAAAAAAACCGGTTTTAAAAAAAAAATCCAAACGGTCATATAGCCGTTTATATACGTTTTTTTGTATTTTTTTGATGATTTTAAGCCATGGATTGGTAGTATAAATACATATAATGAGTTGGGGTTGAAAACACATCAAAAACACTCACTAATCTCTCTAATCGTGATATATATACTCTAATTTCTCTAATTGTATTTGTTTAGTATGTTTCCAGTGTATTGTTTAGTTAAATGTTTGATAATTAACAAGTTTATTAAATAAATGTTTGAAG
The DNA here is from genome assembly GCA_026074375.1 of Tanacetum coccineum. Lineage (NCBI taxonomy): Eukaryota > Viridiplantae > Streptophyta > Magnoliopsida > Asterales > Asteraceae > Tanacetum > Tanacetum coccineum. The sequence goes on from BQNB010060534.1 coordinate 6,709, forward strand.
TTTTAAATTCCGAAAAAAACCGAACCGGTATAAAAACCGATTCCGAACATTTATAACCGAAAAATACCGAACCGGTAAAAAACCGATAAAAAAACCGATTCCGAAAATTTATAACCGAAAAAAATCGATTTCGGAAAAACCGAAAAAACCGAAACCGGTTATTAGAAAAACCGGTTTTTTAAAAACCGGTTTTCTAAAAACCAGAAACCGGTTTTAACCGATTTTTTTCACCTCTATGCACAAGGCATCCAAGATCTTTATACGTTTTGAGGCGGGGCGATCTGTTGACACCCCCTCACTGCTCACACATTGCCCGAAATACTTAACCTTGCTCGGGCGGTAAGAGCTTTTCGATTTTTTTCACAAACAACTTGTTTCAAATTCCAAACACTTCCTCAAGTAGTGTTGCCAAGTGGCTATCTAGGCTGCAAATCAAAGATGTTATTACCATAGTGAATAAAGACTTGAGTCCTGGTTAAGAGGTATAGTTTAAATTCTTTATTCAACTCGTTAGATGTCTACGGTCATTAGTTTTACTAACCAAATTTTTCGTTTAAAAAGAAACATAAATTGAACAAGAAATAAAAACAAGTTTCTTCAAAAACTAGTACGTAATAGTAAGGAATGATTTGGTTGGTGACAATTTGCAAACTGAAGTGAAAACAATCCTACAATAATTTTTAAGAATCGTTGGTCACAGGTACAAGGAAAAGACATAATAACTCGAACAATATATATCATGACATCAAATCATCAATTAACGGATTAAAATCATCTAATAATGACTTTGACATACAAGCAACAATAATAGGTCAAAAGCAAAAACTGCAATATTGAACGCTGATTCTTATAAAGTTTACATAGTACATCCTAAATACTAATATTGTATTCCACAGTTTTGGCCTCCGTTACTTAAGGTGAAAGACAAAATAAAAAACCTACACCGTCAATGCGGTAGCCTGCACATCGGGCTTACTATCTTGAGTGATAGCCAACTTATAAGGCAATCCGCATGAAACAAATGGCCACATTGCAGTTTTCTAATTTTCTTGCTTTCTTCATATTCACCGTAACAGATAGCACAAGTATCAATCTCTTCTTTTTCGCCTTCACCCTTTCCACCAATCTCTGTTTTTAGTGTGCTCACTTGTAAATGCTTCATAATCGTTTCCTCTGATAAACCTGAACTACTGTTGTCTCTGGTATCTGGTCCTACTGCACGATGCATATCCTCCTACTCGTTCACTTCGTCCATATCATCCTCCGACTCATTCACTTCGTCCGTATCATCCTTCGACTCGATCACTTCATCCGTATAATCCTTCGACACCATTTCGTTCATGATCCAACCGTATTCGTCTGAATCATCCGACTCTGAGTCGCTCATGATGTAACTGCCTTCCAAAAAAGCATCACCCGAATTATTCATCCAGTTGTATGCTGGCGTTGGTTGATCTCTTGGTATGGAACGAATTTGGTCGATTCCGATATCAAAAGTTCCATCAAGCATGGCTCATCTTCATCTAAGTCATCGTTTGAACATGAGTTCAAAATATCACGCATTGATGCGAAAATGTTGTTTTGAAGCTGATGAATTGGTGTGGTTGGATATGAAGCCATTCTTAACAAACTTTCTTGAACCTAAATTAATAAACAACAAAGCCTTGTAAATATATAATAGGAGCGATAACTAATAAGAAGAGAATGATGCGATCGTAATTGTAAGTTGTTGTTTTCTTAAATATATATATATATAGTTTATAAGTCGGTCCCTTGTACCACAAGAAGTATCTTAACGGTCGGATACCTGTAGATTATGTAGAATGATAAAAAACACATTGAGTTATGATTTATTATTGACCACTATTTATAGTGGTAAAACCCTAATACCCTAAACCCACAAACGGGTTTGGGCCTATTTATTCACTAATACTCCCCCGCAGTCCGAGCGGCGAAATCGCGAAAGCTCGGACTGAAGAAGAAAATTAAGAAAACAAAATAAACAATAAACCAAAATAAAACGGGATAACCCAAAGTATCCCCTATTCTAATTTTTTGTTTACGGATAACCAAAGTATCCGAAGGATAAACAAGTTATCCATATGTCGTCTCTGGAATAAGAACCCTTGATTCGACTCCAACAAAAATTTCTCGGGAATAAGAAACCCAAGATTCGACACCAAACAAAGTCGTCTCGGGAATTTATACTCTGGATTCGACATAAAATAAAAATACTATACATTTTTTTTTAACATAAAACTAATAATAGATGTGATCCTTAAAAATCACACTTCAAACAAAACTAAGCACTTTCATCTCCCATTAAACGGTTGTGAACTCCTTCCTGTCTTTCTTCATATTAATTAATGAGAACATTGAGGGCCTTTTGGATGGATATGTGAATGTGTTTGGATTGTTTTCACTTAATAACAATAAAATATAGCTGCCTATTTATCTATAGAACTAGATTTGGGAATAAGCTACTAAACCTTAGATCTAATGGACCTCAAGCCCACAATGGCTTGGGCCAATAATTTATGCGTCTAACACTCCCCCGCAGTTTGAACGGGGTCTTCGATACAGACAAACTGGATGAATGTTGAAGCGATTCTTCTTTCTTTTTTCTTCTTTGATTGCTCGTTTGCACGAGATTGACTTGCATTTTGGACGGACATAATTGTATATATTACTTCGCAGTTTTCTCTATTTTATGACGTTTGCTATTTTTTTTACGTCATGGCTTATTTTGCCTTTAGGAGGGAGCGGCAATTTGTTGGACAACTTTTGTTGTCAACGACAATGATCTTCGACAACGAAAACAATCAGATGAGAAAAAAGGGTTGATCTAGGCAACTCAACATTTTTTTTTTGTGTTTTGACGGCTAGGGTTTAGGGTTTATGCATTGAATACGAAAAGTAAAATCCTAAATTAATAAAAACAATAAAGCGGAAAAAAACGAGATCCCTCCGGATCACCAACAAGTAGCCGATGACCGGAGGATAGCAATTTTTATTGGTGGATCTTACCTAGAGCTGTGATACCATGTAGAATGATAAAAAACCCCTTGAGTTATGATTTATTATTGACCACTATTTATAGTGGTAAAACCCTAATACCCTAAACCCACAAACGGGCTTGGGCCTATGTTATCGACAACTCGTCGATGATTCGGAGGGATCCTTGTCAAACCCTAAATCAAAAAAAAGCCCCTAGCCGCCATCGTCATCATCACCAACCCTCAAAGAAAAGCCATGGACCGTCTCGTCCACCAGCCATCCTTCCAATATTATCGTGATCTTTTTTACTTGTGTCGGATCTGAAGATCTGTTTCCTGATCAACAAGACCGTGGTTCAGCAGCTATTATGTTTTTTTTCTTTTTTAAGTTTTATTATTTGTTTGTTGTGTTGGTGATTTGTGCTAAGGTCACAAATCCACACAATCGTTATTTTGTGTTGGTGATTTGTGCTAAGGTCAAAAATCCACACAATCGTATGTTGTTGTTCGTGCTTCGGTTATATTGGTTTATCCAGGTTTATCAATTCATGACTTCAAGTTTGAAGATTGTTTGAAGACGCTTGTTGTCGGATGTCTTCATCGCTATTATTTCTTTTAATGTTTTGTCTTTTTTTTCTTTTTTTTCTAGTTTACTACTCCAGTTCGAGCTTTTGCGATTTCGCCGCTCGGACTTTGCGAGGGAGTATTGTGAAAAATGGGCCCAAAGCCCGTTTGTGGGTTTAGGGTATTAGGGTTTTACCACTATAAATAGTGGTCAATAATAAATCATAACTCAAAAGGGTTTTCTATCATTCTAAGATTATATGCATAATCTAATGATAAAGAATTAAATTTACGAGTGCCCTATTTTATTTTTCAGGAGTCGTTTAATTTTTAAGGAGTCAAATTAAACAAACCGAATTTATTTTGCTGATGTGGACCGGCGTTACACGGACGTGTATCATACCGCCCAACCCAAAAAGGTAACGACATTATGCCGTGAGTTAATACACTACGCATACCACAATGTCGAAAATAAGAAAAAAAAATCAAAAAAAGACCTCCAAACGGGAATTTTTCAATTTTTTTTAAACCCTACACAATACAATATAAATACTCTTTTCCCATATATTTTCTACACACATCCAAAATTCATCTCTACAAAAAAACTCATTCTTTCACAATGGATCCGTATCAAAGCAATGAATAACGTAACAGCTTTTCCGAGGTCGATGACGAAACCGACATTTGGTTTATGATGCAAGCGTACGAGTATAACCAACGTTTGGAAGAAGAAAAAAATCAACCTCGCTTGACACGTAGATCCACCGTCATCGTGAGGATGACGAAAGGCGTTTGATGGCTGACTATTTTGATGACTATTGTAAGTATTTGTTATACTATTTTTGAAGAAGATATCGTATGATCCTTTTCCAAAGCATTTTAAATTCTTTACAGTCCGACTCGATGCTACGGGTCAAATAAGTTTAAGTGTTATTATGAAATGCACATCCGCCATAGGCCAATTGGCATACGGCAATACACCCGATGCATTTGATGAATATTTGCAAATGGGTGAGCATACACTCATAATTGTTCTAGATATTTTAGTAAGTTATATTTTTGCTTTGTTAGTGTCGATAAGGATTTTAAGAAAGCCAACATTGGCCAACGTTGAAAATGTATATGTTGCACATGAGAATATTCATGGTTTTCCGAGAATGCTTGAAAGCATTGATTCTATGCACTGGGAATGTAAAAATTGTCCAAAATCATGGCAGGGAAAATACGGTAGGGGTGATAAAAAAATACCCAACTATTATGCTTGAAGTTATTGCTTCACATGATTTGTGGATTTTTGCATGCCCTTTTTTTGGTGGTAGCGGGTGCGAATAATGTATTAAATGTTTTAGATAAATACTCCGTTTATTCGACGACTTCTTGAGACATTATCCCTGTTGTCTCCATATGTGGTAAATGTAGTCGGGCTAGTTTAAAAACGGTGTATTACTTAGCCGGACACAAAAATTTACCCAAGTAGACAACTTTCGTAATATATTCTGGTCGCAAACTTACAAGAGAAATATAGTTTCTTTAAGGGTGGACAAGAAAAGTATATTACATATTAGGGGAAATTTGCTTTCTAGATAAAAATCGATCATAGGCACCCACAAATTGTTTGACAAGACTCTTTTGACTGGCCCATTATGCACTGAAATTTATATATCTGCTCGCATAAATGGTGTTTTGATACTGTCATCTATATGGTGTTATAACATGTATGGAAGTGGGAACATTCACTCACTTACTTGTCATAGAACATAGATTGGTATTATCATATGCTTCATAAAAGATCAAAAATTTACCACTTTAGCGTAAGCACCTATAATCTACTATCAAATAGGTCTTTACAATGGGTTGTAACGTTAGGTGTAGGGTATGGAATACACGGTTTGAGGGATATGGGGTAATTTTGACCGGAGGCAAGTTAATCATTTAAGTGCTGGCACACATATATTGTTGAGGGATAGCAAACAAAAAACATGGTACCAAATTTCATGTGCTTCAACATTTTATCCCCCACAAGCTTTTCAGAAAATGTCATTTTAATCAACTGGTATCTAAAATACTAAAAGATTTATTATTTTCGATAAAGGGAGAAAATGTGATTAAAATATAATTTAGAAAAATGCGATCTTTAAGACTCAAAGTGCGACTCTTTCTTCCATGTGCAAAACAGTTTTAAATATCGATGCACATGTCTAAGGGGAGTATTTCAAAATAAAACCTTGTTTGAAAAGAAATGCAAAATTGGTTTTATGGTTTCGATCACTATAACCAACAACCAATTAACTCATGACGTCGATGAAGTCATAAGGTGGTTAAGGTTAGGTATTAGTCCTATGATCCAACTAGAACCGGAGGGATCTACCTATGAAAATTCCATAGTTAGATTAGACTTCCTTAGATATGATTGGAGATGAATGAGAAAAGGGAAAAATGTTGGCATGAGCTAGCACTGGAACAATCACAACATGGTGGTAGCGATGACGTCTTGGTAAACATTGAAGGGGTTAAAGAATGAAAAAGAAATGTATCGATAAAGGGTGAAAAGAAAGAAGCCCTCCACACAACTCTAGGCAGAAACCCGGTCAATACATAATCTATCAGAATCACAAAGATGATTTCTGGTATTGAAGAAAGACATCATGGACCCAGTGATGCAAAGCACAACCCTTTCCAGCCATTCAAGTTTCTCTCAAAAGATACTTGTCTCATTTGTCATGGAGATACACACGTGATCTATTGACATCTCACTCCAAGATTGTTGATATTGAAAAGGTGACAGTCATCTCCAGCCTCCAATCACTAAAATCAAAGTGCACTTATCGAGTATAGAGCCAAGAGAGATCAAATATATAAATCTCACTAGGACACAATTCATGTAAAACACTTGTAGTTCATTAATAAGAATACAAGATTTAACAATAGAGTCATATGCATTATCCTTGTGATCTTGCCAGAACATTCAGAGTGATACCCTTTAGTATTTGACAGTGACGAATGGAAATCCTTTCAGTGTCAACATCAAACAACACTACGGTAGGTGACTTGCGAGATTCTATATGAATTCAAACTTGTGTTAACTGGAAATCCAATGTGATGCAGTATATGTGAATGGACGACTCAATCATTAAAATAATAATTCAGTGATTCACTCTTACCGTTCTAATAGTAGTAATCCTATTAGTGAGGCAACCTGCTTTGAGGCATTTCGGTAAAGAAGATAACGAGCAAGTACGGACTGATTTGAATTTTTGATTGATGGTGTGGTGATTTTTCTTTGATTGATTATTTTGATTTAGTTGTTTTGTACTGTGGAAACTTAGGGTTTAATTGAGTGTTTGTGGGATTATCTTGGAAATGTTGTTGTTTTTGTGAACTATTTGGTTGTTTGTGTGAGTGTTGAATGTATTTGATGTGTGTGAGATTTGGATGTGTTTGCTCGTTTGATGTAGATTGGTGAAAATAAAATGTGATGGAATGATAGGGATGCGTTGTGTTGATGAGGTTGAAGATGTGATTGAGTTGTGAGGATGGACCATCAATCTTCTGGATTGGGAATTTATCGAGTGGAAGGTGGGGAAGACAACACATGAAATACTCGAAAAGTGAATAAATTTGAAACCCATAGGGATGTTGATTGAATGAATTTGGATTTTGTTGAGGAGGGCCTAATATGATGAATCTAATGCATCTGCGTTAGAGGATCTAACACTTTGAGCTGGAAATCCTATCAAGGAGGTTCTTTTAATGAATCTTCCTGATCACAGGCACAATATTAAGACTATAAAATGGTCCTCATAAAACCGAAGGTTAAATAACCAAAATTCGACGAATGACCAAGACATGATTCGTCGATATCTGTTGTTTATTGCTAACCCTTATAAATTCAAGATAAGTCGATGTCGTTACTACCTCACTCCAGCTTCGTCAATTACCCATGCTCATATTCATTGATAACAAAAGATAAATACATGCTGAAAGCTCAAATTACCATGTCATAATCTATTGAGGCAATCCTGATCATCAAAGAACTAGTCATTAAAATTTCAAATAAAGAAACCATTTTCTAGGGGGATTGTTAGCCTTAGAAAACATTCTACAGGGATATTGTTAGCCTAACAAACATTTTACAAGGAGATTGTTAGCCTTAATTAAACAAGGGAGATTGCAAGCTCTCAAGACAAGTATGAGCATGTCTGTCCAAAGCACAAGATGATTAAGAAAGTAAAACAAGTTGATTCAAGACAAAGAAAGATTTAAAGATCTCAAGACCTCAAAGTCAAAAGACAAAGGCTCAAGATCAAAAATCAAAGCATAAAGGAACAAGGCCATTACAAACAAGAAAAGGCAAAAGACACAAGATCGAAAAAAGGCAAAGCACTTAAAGTCTGGTCAAGATAACCTCTGCGTTAGGGGATATTTTTAGCCTTAGAATTAATAAGGTCAAACAATATATTGTTCTTTAGTTATTTTAGTCATTGTTTGGCCTTAGGTTTGCAATATGCTTAGCAGGGTTTTACGTGTTGGACACTAAGATAATATTGTCTATGTTTTCGGGCCTTTAAGCCCAACCACAATAGGGGCTAACCAGCCCTACCAAATGTAACTATGCATTACTAAGGGTTTACTTTCTAATATAAACCACTATTTATTGTGCATAGGGTGTTGGTTGTTTTGCTTGTTTTATGAGTAATAAAAATCCACCACCTTTCTACTTTCTCTCTCTAACCAAAGTTCATTTTTAGTATTCTTCTCTTGTTCATATACTGTTTATGTGTTGTGATATGGATTAAGTATATGGGATAAGAAATATACTACTGGTACACTCTCATGAGCATTAAAGATGAATGATTTTTGATGTGGTCGTTGTGTGCAAGTAATTTTATTATCAAGTTTTATTATTTATATTTTGCCGAATTACCTATTAATAAACACTAACGGGCAGTGTACCCGATCAGTTGTAGGTTCTTTGGTTAGTAGGGTGTCGATCACTAAGAGCGGGAGCATTACTTCCTAATTCTATCAATATTTTAGTTATCTAAGTTAGTCCTAATTTATTTTATTCTATATTATTCTAAGTTAAACCGAAAACTAACGCAAAAGGGTGGGTTTTTAGCCTGAGTGACTGACACAAGTTTTGGGTTTCTTAAGCTAATTAAAGGATAATTAATACACACAAGCTGATAGTCAGAAGATAAAGAAGCGGTCAAGCCTAATGTAAGAAAAATGTACTAACCATGAATAATCAAATAAAAAGCAGGTATTGTTTATAAGTGCAATGATTGTCTTATCTTGTTGGCGACATATCATTTCTCGATTTAGGCGGTACTTCTTCTTGGATCCTAGACACGCAAATTCTGTCATAATTAAACGCATCCGCATAAATCATTCATTGCTGATTATAATCTATCTTAGGTGAACAATAATGGTGATCTTATTTAAACCCTGATCTCAAATAGATTTATAAGTAGCTGATTAACGGCACTTTATATACTAGTAGTCCACTACCCAAATCTTTACCAAAGGAATCAGAACGCGATTTGTGATCTTAGGTCACCTGCTAGTCCAACTGTCACTAAACCAAAGGCAAAGGCAAGACGAAATTGGTAAGCCTATTACTCTAGATATATAAATTGCTATATGTAGTTTTATCCTGGCATCTAGCGAAACGCTCAATTTTTAATCCAAGATCCAGTTGGAATGATAATTTATTATACACATACTTAAAGAAATAAATGAGTATTAAATTGATCACATAATCAAACACACAAAGGAATAAGCATGCAATCGATATAAACAAACCAAACATTAAAATTAATCATAAACAATGGCCTAATACCTTTAAAAATGTCATAGGCACGAACGTTTAGGGTAAACAAAACTTATAAAGAACGATACCAAAAACGTAAGCATATTTAGAGTATAAGAATTACAAGGGTTTTCCTATGAATTGAAGCACGTTGCAAGACCTTCTTGGCTTCTCTTATCTTCTGAAAATCAAACTTGGTGGTTAAAAGTTCTAACAGCTCTCGAACTCTTTTTAAAATTCGTAATTAGGGTTTGTATTTATAGGGTCTGGAATTAAGTCGATACGCCGTATTGAAGAAGTTCAATACGACGTATTGGGGTTTCTTGGCATAGGGACCACGATTATTATATTCCAGAATATTCTTGGAACCGTCTCATAAATACGGCGTATGAGTTCTCCTGGATACGGCGTATTGATATTCGTGGTTGCTTGTGAAGTTAAGGCACATATACGCCGTATCTTCTTGCTGGATACATCGTATTGGATTTCAGAACAGTAGTCTTCATGATTTCTTTGTTTAAGCTCCAAAATACGTGACTTTTAGTTAAACTTCACCAATTGCTCGATATTGATAGCAAATAACAAATATAAGCATTTAAGTACCAATTCATGCATAAATAATATGATATGAGCAATTTTGATGGGATAAATGATACTATAAAATAGACGTTATTTGATGTCATCAAATATCCCCACTTGAATCCTACTTGTCCTCAAGTAGACTTTAGAAAACTTATGAAAATGTATCCCAACCGAAGTCTAGGATTTTTCCTTAAAGTAATTTTTCGTTCAATTACTAGCACACAACCAAACACCTCACGAAATAGGAAAATAAAAACACTCAAATCACTCAACTAATCTATGTGGTAACATTTCAATAGTTCGCTCAATTGCTCGGTCGTGACGAGTATTATATTCATAAGCTTGCAGAGGATTTATACATCTCCCCCAATAATGATAAGGAGCACAAGGACCTAATAAAGGTAAATTTGGGTTAAATATGATAAGGCTTAAGGGTTAATCATTCTTTCTAATCTCTATTGATACCAATATTACAGTAAAGGCGACAAAGTCACAAATGCACGATCAAATCCATGAACGTGACACTTGCGATTGCTCAAATCCTTAACTCGAATAAGCTAAAGAATATGACTAGTAATCTTTACCAATAGTAGTAAACCAACAAGGGCGACAAAACCATATATACACATCCAAATCCATGGAATAGACATACATGATTGCTCAAATCCCTCATTCGAGTAATACCAAAGGTTAGGATGAATAATTATATTAAGGGATATGGATAAGACATGGGAAGTATTTTAATGGTCATTAATAAAAAGAAACAAAACAAATAGATTAGTCCAAACAAATAAGGCATAATATTGCTAGCTACTTTCCCGACCATCCCTTGAAAAAGACACAAAGTCATAGACTAACTCACGCTTTAACACAGAATACGCACGCTTTGGTAGACACAAATTAGACTAAAAAATGCCTTGATCAAAGATCAATAAAACAACCTTAGTTGGCGTTCCCATAACGACCAACTCTCAAACGTCCATATTATACATACTATACAACAATAGTGGCGATATCTACCACTTTATACATAAAAATACATTGCTGGTTTATTTCGACATACATACAACAAAACTTTACATCATTGGTTTATAACATGTACCAACGAATAATCGATTATCTTTTTCGAATAATCACATCGGTTAAGTTTTAATGAACCGATTATCTCATAATCCTCTTTTTTTTTCTTTTTTTTAAACAAACCAATAAAGTTGTAATTTCACCATCTCACGATCATAATAGATCCGGATAATTTATCCGTAATGCTCCATACTCGGATGTAAAATTAATAGTGAAAGTAGTAAAATAGACGAAAAACAAAAATATACACTACTTTCACATTCTCATTGCATTGTGCAATTCCCGACCTAACCAAAGATAGAAAATATTCACACGAACACAGGAAACATAATACTTTACACAAAAGCAACTAGCAACAAAAAAAGGACATGATCTAATAGGGTAGACTATGATGTAAAGGTGTAACAAAACAAATATTTGTTGGTGGAAGAAACGAAAGGAATGGCTCAGTAGGTTTTTCTAGGGGTATCTTACTCTAAAAATAAGAGTAAACAAAAGAGTTTATACGGGGGTTAACTAACCAATGAAGTTAGTTAATAACATAACATGTATAGGCTTTTTGATGTAATCCTAAAAATTTACCAGTTTAGAAAGTCACTCCATCTGTTTAAAATAATACTTATTATGGTGGTCTCGAATAGTATACCAAGCCAATTACTAATAGTTTTACTACAGTCATCGAAACACTCATATTTATGTGGAATTTTTAGTAGAATTGAGGGAAAAAAGGAAATAGGTTTAAAGCCTCACAATTGAGAATTAGGGTTATGTAATGCGGGGAATGTTATTTATAATTTCAAAATTAAGTTCGCATTAAAAAAATTATGATTTAAGCTGTTATATTTAGCATCATATTAATGTGAAAATAAGAACAAGTAAGCGTTTTTGTTAGGAATAAATCTTCATATGACTTAATACTGCCAACTGTACTAAAGGAGTTTTGACTTCAGTACAAAGTTAGTATTTGCCTAATTGTTACCTTAATACTGCTTTAGAGAAGGAGTTAGTAATGCTAAATGTCAAAGTTGCTGAACTGAGATATTTTTTTAAGAATTTCTTTTTTTTTTATTAAGGTTTCTTTTTTTTTTTAAGAATTATTAAGAATGCATGGAGATTATATCGGAATGTTTATATTTGAATTGTAACTGAACCTAAATGATAGGCTGATATCTTTGTAAAGGGCCTCCACTCCACCTCAAACCCCCCCATGTCACCTTACTTGTATTTCTATAAAAGGAGATCCTACGGTTTTGAGAATATATTACACTTTTGGAATTGATTTAGAAACACTTAGAGAGAAATTTGTATAGCGTCAAGTTTGTACCCCTGTATCACAGAGTACTCGTATTATTTTAATATATTGAAAGCAGGCGTTTTGTGTTCATTGTTTGTTTTCGTCATTATGTTCTATTAATAAATTCTCTAGAGTATCAAAGTGAAGATTTCCGATACACTTTGGTTTATACTTGCAAGTCTCAATCTTGTTATTTTTGGATTTTCCAAGGTAAACAAATCTTTACTTCATTAATAGAAATCGATCAAGGCTGGGATCTACAAACGTGGTATCAAAGCCTGTGCTTTGAGAAACTTTGATCTAGGGAAAATGGATTTGAAAATTCACAGAACAATGCGTTGGCAAAGCTTCCCATGCTCAAACTAGGAGAGTATGAGATGTAGGAAATCATAATCAAGCAGTACTTTGAGATCCAAGATTATGCATTAGGGGATGATTGTTAGGAATAAATCTGCATATGACTTAATACTGCCAACAGTACTAAGGATTGTAGTTACTGCCCAGTACAAAGTAGTACGGCTAATGTTACTGAATAATGCTAGTAGAAGGAGTTAGTAATGCTAAATGTTCAAAGCTGTTGAACTAAAAGAATAAGAATGACATGGAGATCTATTTTGAAATGTTTATATTTTGAATTGACTGATAAATGAACTAAATGATAGGGCTGATATCTTTGTATAAAGGGGCTCCTTGTATTTTCTATAATATGAGATCCTAAGTTTTAGAATATATACACTTTGAATTGATTAGAACACCTTAGAGAGATTAAAATTTGTAATAGCTTCAGGTTTGTAACCATATACTTTCAAGAGTACTCGATTTAATTTCATTAATATTGATGCAGTGTGTTTTTGTGTTCATTGTTTGTTTCGTCATTAGTTTCCATTAATAAACTTCTCTAGAGTATCAAAGTGTAGATTCGCATACACTTGGTTATCATACCGTAGTCTACATTTCTTGGTTTATTTTGGATTCTTCCAAGGTAACAAACTCTTTACTTCATAAAGAATCGATCAACGCGTGGGATCAACAGTTTTAATTATCCTCCCCCACTTAAGATATACAACGCTCACGTTGTATAAATATAACATGAAAATAAGAATATAAAAAGAATTAGAACGGAAAACTCCACTGAGATTTGCTCGGTAAGATCCTTCATGTTGCGTATATGAGCAAGAATATATGTTGTAAAAGCGTCTATATTCCAGCATGGCTACAACAATATAGAATTCCAGATAATAATCACACCAAATTCTTTTTTTCGTTTAGTAAGTTCCGGTATTAAGGTGTTAGAAAACAAATGCAATTCTATCTTCATATAATCGCCGGTTAGAAAATAAAAACAAAAACTGTACAAAAACTGTCCAAGGTATTACAACACATATTGGTCCTATTAACAGCATGAAGATGATGTGCCCTCTACTATGAAGAAAATATTTGCGAGGAAGAAGTGTCAAACCAGAAGTATTCTCCTAATGGCACTCCCAAATGAACATCAGCATACTTTTAACCAGTATGTTGATGCTCATTCTATGTTAGTTGCTATATTCATTAAAGTCTTTTGGAGGGAAATGATTGCAACAAGGAAGACACAGAAAGCCTTATGTGAAGCACAATATTGAAAACTTTAATGATCAGCTTGGAATCATTGCGTCGGACTCTATCTTTAACAGGCTTCAAAAGCTTGTTAGTAGATTGGCAATTCTTGGTGTAGATACTCCTCCAGAAGATCTAAATGTTAAGTTTTTGAGAAGCTTACCTTCTGAATGGGATACACATGTGGTAGTCTGGATGAACAAACCCGACTTTGAAACTATGGGTTTGGATGATTTGTATAAAACAATTTTAAAATTGTTGAACAAAAGGTTAAGAGAACTGCTTGATGCTAAACACATGATGATTAAAAATTGGCCATTTCTAACATTCCAGTTCCAACCAGTACTAATACTATTAATACTGTTAACACTGGAGTTAGTACTGGCAACACCAAGGTTAATACTGCTAGTACTGAAACTAGTAATGCTATTTTAGTGATGCACAAGTTTTGCTTTTTGTCTACTTCAACACAAGGGTCTCAACTAGTTCTTTTTTCTATTTTTTTTTTGATGAAAGATTCTTTGAGCAAAGTCATGATGATAATTTGGTAGAGATGGATCTATGTGGTATATGACACTACTAAGCATGAGGGCAAGAAAAGTTTCTCATCAGAGAATAGAAAGAAAGATCATCATTGATGGAAGTAGTACCTGCTTTGGATTGATAAACAAAAGTAGAATGTTTCAACTGTCATAAAATGAGTCATTTTGTAGAGGAATGCAGAGCACCAAGAAGTAAAGGACAACTGAAATTGGAATCAAAGAGTCATCAAAGGCAGTAGTTAGTAGTAAGGACTTGAAGAGCTTCTGGAAATGGAAATGTGTGTATAGATGGTTGCTGGATTTGATTAGAGTGACTGGCAGGGGATGAAATTCAAGCAAACAGGGTTCATGCATTCACAGAGATTTTGAGTATCAAATGATAAATCTTGTTCTAATCTTGTTTGCCAAATTTTGAAGCTCTAAAGAACATTAGTATGATGATTTATTGTGCAATTAGATGATACTGGTTTTATTAATTAGCAGCTATTAAATGAGGGTTTATCAAATTTTATAGAGGCACAATATACTTAAATATAAAGAAATCTAAAGTCCTATTTTTCTTAGGAATGCTTTGCTTAAATGAAGTGTAGAGTCACAAAGAATAATCTAATGGGATTACTTAAGACTGAACTTGAAAAGGTTAAGGAAGAAAAAGAGGGGTTTGAGTTTAAGATTGCAAAGTTTAAAAAATCATCAAAAGACTTAGATAAGTTGTTAGCAAGTCAGAGAACTGACAAAAGCAAGAAGGGATTTGGCTATAATGCTGTCCCCTCACCTCATCCTTTGATTCTAAATAGACCAACACCTTTAGACTTATCTTATTCAGGTCTTGAAGAATTCAAACAACCTGAGGTAAATGAGTATAGTTCTAGGGATTCAAGTTTAAAGCCAACCACTATTTATGAATAGAGATAGATAATTCTAAGTGAGAATTCTTCTCGATAGATTCCATATTCTACACCAATAGAATCATATGAGGATACTAATGACTCTTTAAAACAACAACACAAGACTGTTACTGAAACTAGCTTTGTTAAGTCTTCACTTACGGTAGATAAAGATTGGAAAGCCCATGTAAAAACTCGGTAGCATCTAGTTCAAAATTTATCCATTTTAGGTCAATCAATCTGCATAGTAAATTTTGGGTTCATTTTTAAGACTAGCTCGCTGATTTAGACGTATCTCACTCATCCAGAGGAGATACGGATTCATCCAATTTACCACATGGACTTGAGATTATAATCTATCCATTTATGTAAAAATACAATAGGCTTTAAGCCAAATATTTTCCCATTAAAGCATAAATTATCTGTCGGTCACTCATTTGGACTAGTTTCACTAATTTGGGCGTAACTAACTCATCCGGAGGAGTTACGGCCTCATACAAAGCCCTACATACACCTTGTATGTTGACTTACCCAAAAAATTACTATGGTTACAGACCTCAAGCTAAAAATTTATTCGACATCATGCTAACTTTACTCAAAAGTTCTAAAAATAGACGAAAGTAACCGTAAATAGTCAACACTTGTACGAATTACTCTTATATATATAGATGGCGGTGATTCCGAAGGTAAGCGTAAGAATTTGGGAAGAAAGTAGCATATATATGTACGATTATCCTTATATAATACTAGTATTGACGTTTGAGGGAGAAAATAAGGAAGTAGGAAGTACGCGGTAGTCGGAGTAATCAACGTATATATATAATCGACCGATATAAAGCAAATAATATGACGTCATAAGATAGACATATGAGAGTGAAACAATAACCAAGTATTATATACTAATTATTAATGTAATAGCAATAAAGATGCAAAAGAGAGCATATAAGTTACCTGAGAGCAAGTCGCGCGCGGATATCGAACAATGGTGAAGGACTCTTAAATTTTTTCGAAAGACGGTTATAGTCTAGGGTTTTGAAAATGACCTAGTTCGCTATAACGAGTGCTCTGATACCAATCTGTAAAACCCCCAAAATTAAAACAACGCAGCGGAATACCACTTTGGGGAGCTACTTAGAAAACGACTTCAAAAGAGACGTCTTGAAAAGTAAAGCACACTCGATTAAATTTCAGAGTAAAATTAGGTCCCAATAATTTATAATTTAACAAGATTACAAGGGTTCAAACGTGAATCATTTTGAATATTTGAAGTTAAAAAAATTATCGAATGTGAAGAAAACTGAGTCCTTGAGTTTTGTTGATATCCACGCGTCTCGAATGCTCCCAATGCTCAGCTAACAAGATATAACCTTAGAAAATACATGCAAAAACGTCAACAATAATGTTGGTGAATTCATAGGTGTTAGGAATAAATCTTCACAAGACTTAATACTGCCAAGGTATAACTAACAGTACTAATGAAGTTAGTACTGCCAGTACATACTTAGTACTGCCAGAGTTAGTTAAAACTGCTAGAAGAAAGAGTTAATACTGCTGATGGTCAAAGCTGCTGACTTGGAGATAAGTATGCATGGAGATTATTATGGGATGCTGGTAACTGATCCTAAAAGATAGGTAGTTATCTTTGTAAAGGACTCCTTGTGTTATATAAAAGGAGATCCTAGGTTTAGGATACACTGATATACACTTAGTCCCATTACTAAGCCATTGTTTATGCTGCATATGGATCTCTTTGGTCCAACTTTTGTTAGTAGTCTAATGCATAAAAAATACTGCTTGGTAGTCACTGATGATTATAGTAGATTTTCATGGGTTTTCATTTTAAAATCTAAGGATGAAACTAGTGAGATCCTTAAAAACTTTATCACAGAGGTAGAAAACCTAGTGGATAAGAAAGTTAAAATAATCAGAAGTGATAATGGGACATAGTTTAAAAACAAGGTGATGGATGATTTTTGTAGGGAGAAAGGTATTAAAAGAGAATATAGTGTAGCTAGGACTCCTCAGCAAAATGGTGTAGCTGAAAGGAAGAATAAGACACTCATTGAGGCTGCTAGAACAATGTTAACTGACTCTAAGTTACCTACCATGTAACATTTCTCTTTTTCAGGTTATTTTCAACTTTAATAAATTCCATTATTTATTTTTAGAGTTTTACGCGTTCGCTTTTAATTATTATCTTATAGTTAAATCGCGTAAACTAAAAATCAATGATCAATGTAAACGGACATCAAACAAATTAAAGTTTACATCAAGCAAGTGTTATATGATTATTAGGAGTATAATTTATAACTTTTCAGAATTTATTTTTGTTGGTTACGTAAAACGCTTACGTTTCGCAATAAATTACATTCGGTCGTACCCGGAAGCACCTTTACCCATCTACACTCAAACAAATACCCACGTTTATACCCAATACTCAAAATTTAACTATTTTGCTTGCCTATTACTCATTAGAACCGGACCTAAGCTTTTACACAAGAAATAATTACAACACTTTCATTAAATCCTTTTCCTTTACATGTGCTTTCTTACACAAAGTTGTACTTGGACCCAAGTTACTAGTAATTGTCTAATCCTTGTACCCTAAACCCTCTTATGCCGCACCCTTTACCTAGGGAGGAGGAGAGCACTTTGCTCATGTACCCTAAACTACTTACACTCCCATGGTTTTATTTTGAGCTTGTTTAAGGTTTTACTTGTGCTATATAAAGGAAGGTCACAAGTAACAAGTTCATACTCTTCCCATTTACAAGAAAACATTTTATCCTCTCCCTTTTTATGCTCTAAACCTACGGCACACCTTAAACTTTTAGGGTTTCATTTTTATTTTGCATCCAAGGTATTACAAGCATTCAAGTGTTCAATCTAAGGCAAGTGGAGGATCAAGAAATTGAATTGGGGATATTGCCAACCACATTTATATGTCCCCACCACTGGGCACCTCACAAACAAGAATTCACAAAGATCACCTAATTAAGCATGTGATTGGTGATGTGCAGTCATCTGTTTAAACAAGAAGAATGAAAACTTCTTACTCTGAAAAAGGATTTCTCTTAGTGCTAACTAATGAAGGGACGACCATCAGGAACTTTCATACATGTCTTTTTGTTTGTTTCCTCTCTCAGGAAAACCAAAAGAGTTTCTCAAGCTCTTAGAGATCAAGCATGGGTAGAAGCAATGCGGAGGAAACTTCCTTCGTTCAAACTGCAAAGGTCTGGATTCTTGTTGGATTACCTAAAGGTCATATAGCAATGGTACAAAAGAGTTGGGTAACAGAAACAAGAAAGATGGAAAGGGGATTGTCCATCAAAACAAAGCAAGACTTGTTCTCAAGGACAGACTCAAGAAGAGGGCATAAACTAGTGATGAAGTCTTTGCAACCTGGGCTAGGAATTTAAGGCACAAAAGAATATTCCCTGGCTATGCTATCATATATGGGATTTATGGTCTATCAAATGGCGAGTCAAAAGTGCTTTCTTGTATGGTCAGAGTTGACGAGGTAATTAGTAGTGTATGTCAACCTCCAGTTTTGAAGATCCTGACCGAGCCTAATATAAGTCTAATAAGTATGTTAAAGCATATGATGGAGCGCATCAAGCACCCAGAGCTTGGTATGAGCACTTTGGCAACTTATCTATTGTGCAATGGTTTGAGAAGAGGAAGGGGAAGATTGACCAAACATATATTCATCTAGAAGACATAAGAGACAATATCTTCCTTGTTCAAATCTATGTAGAAGCTTGACATTACCTTTGCATCTACAAGAAGGTAAGTATGTGATTGAGTTTGAGAAGCTTATGAGGATAAGTTTCAAAATAGTTCACTGGGGAGAACACACCTTCTTGTTTAGAATACAGGTCCAACAAGCCAGAAAGGAATTTTTATCAGTCCAAGATAAATATGTCCATGAATTTTGGAGAAAGTTCAACTGACCTCATAATGTGAAGGTCTGCTCACTACGTTGCCTTTCACATGATTTGTTAGCACAACTCACACATTTAGGAGTTAGATAGTAGTGGCATACGTAATACTAGTTCGAGTATGAGTTAGTGTATCGTATCTCCCACATTATATATGATGGCCAACTTCTAGCGAATAAGTAATCGTACTGATAGAGTTACCACCTACACACAATCCGGGTTTCTACATCTAATGCTCGTGGCCTACATAGACTTAGCTCAACTAAGTCTATCAGAGCCGAGATCGTCTCTAGCATTACAAAGTCGAAAAGCGCGAATATTGTACCAAACTCCGTTCTGTACCTCTAATTCTGGTTTTTCAACACTTTCGCAGTTCACGATGAGGATATAGCAAAAACACTGAGAATCTTCTTAGTATCTACCTTAATAGGCAGATCTCCATCTCAGGGTTTTTGGTATTCTAAGGATTCATCTATTGGAAGTAAGTTGCTTACACTGATAGTGACTATGCTGGAAGCTCACAACAAGATAGGAAGTCCACCAGCTTAGGGGTTGTTAGTTTTTTAGGAAATATGTTTGATTTCGTTAGCAATGCAAGAAACAAACAGTATAGTGTGCCACTTCTACTTACAAACGAAGCTGAATATGTGGCTGCTTACATAAAGTTGCTGGGTGGACAAAATTGATGAGTTCTCGTGGATTCAAAACGCAAAACTGATGGTATTATGGGTTCACAAGTTATCATTATACTGATTATTTACATTACAACTACTAGTACTTGTTGAATCTGCATAATAGAAAAGCCTGTTCATCATTCTAAAACAAAACATAATAGAAGAATTATCATCATGTTTATAAGAGATATGACAGATGCTAGAAAAGTTGATTAAAGGCTAAAAAATATAAGTGACACAGCATAAACGAATCACTCAACATAATGTCTCAGATCTAACTTACTAAAAGTTTTGATGCTTGTTAGATCTTCCAGTACGTGTCTCAAGTATTGGAATGCTCCATCCTAATGCCCATAAATCTCTGCTTGTTTTTGTAAAGTTTAGTAAATGTTGATATTGTTAAAGTGCTTTGTAAATTAATAACTCGCTAGTTATAATTAGTACTGCTAGTCTTATATTTTAAAAATTGTTTGTCAAACTGTTACTCTATAGGTTAGCTACTTAAGAGGTCTAGTTCTTTAATGTGTCTCATTGTTTAATCCTAGTTAGTATTAAATATAGATAACTTCTAGATCAAAAAAATGGGTTAATTTTGTTTCCTTGGTTCTTGAGCTAAGTCGTCTTTTTCAGGATAAGCAATGAAGATGTGAAATTGGTTTACTCAAGTGGATTGTTCATTATTTTGAGGGGAGGCATGTTGTTTGTTCTTCAATGTTGGTTTTCACATCATAACCATAAATGATTCATCAGATTCACCATGTCCTCATAGACAATAAAGAATTAGACTAAGGTCCAGAGCAAACGGCACCTCTGGTAAAAGACTTCTCAAATCATTAAAAATTGACATTTTTTTAGGGGTTTTTTTTTTTTAGGTTTACTCAAAACTATATTGGTCATCCAATGCAGGACAATTGTTTTTATAATGAAGCAATGGCAAGTCCAAAGCAAACGAGCCTGGTAAAAGATTAATCAAATCCGTTAATAGGCTGGTTGAGTTTTTCTCAAAGAAACAAATCTGTTATGTGTGACATTTGGTGAGCCAAAAAAATAAGAGAATGGTGAGTCTAAAAAACAGAAAGAGAGTTGTATGAAATAACAAGACAGAGTTAAAATGAGGCCATAAGCATTGAGATATTAAAATGTAGAGGCTTAAAAACAAAAAGAGAGAATTGTGTGAAGTTTATTTTGATAAAGTACAAAACTTTGGAGTTGTACTTGCGTTATAGGTGGAGAAGTAATTACTGTTTAGTGCATTAATTAATACTATGCTAGACCAATTTAGTACCACAGCAGTAGGACTAAACCGTTAGACTGTTTGGGGTCTAACAGGATTTTCAATTAATTTATATAGCAGTTGAGATAAATTTTCGGAGTCCAAATTCACTATAGATAAAGGGGGTTTACCAATTGGACTTCGTGATCTTAATAAATAAAGAGTGTAAATTAATCAACGATGAAACTTCAATTTCTTTTAAGCGGAACAATCAATCTCTATAATTCACTATTTATATCTCAATTAACTTTCTCACAAACCTCAAATATTCAACCACGATCAAATCCTAACACGATACTCGACAGTTTTATTCATAGGCAAACTTGGAATTTTTGTGACAAAGCCACAACATGGTCAGTTTTTTTACGACACTTCTTCTAAACTACTGATTAAGAGCTTGAACAATACGAGCGATTCTCTATGCAATATAATATGCCAACTTTCCTACAATCGAAGTCACATCGCTATGGCACTCACAAAAGAACAGGATGTTTGTGTCTTATTTATCAAAAGACCAGATTTTTGGAGTCTGCTAATTATTCTACTGCTGAAAATGGAGAAGTCAAGATTACTGCTACCATTGATGGTCACTCAATGACTATAACTGGGGGATCGTTAAGATGACATCTTAAGTTGGATGATCAAGATGGTATTTCTTCTATTCCCCACTTCGGAGATCTTTGATCAAATGGGCTATTGATATATTCACACATAAAGAATTAAGCTCATAATAATTAATTTTTCTAAGGGTGCTTTTTCACCTCAATGGAGGTTTTCTTATACCACTCTATTCTTCATTTGCCTTAGCCAAAGAAACTGCTTGGGAGCTAGTTTAGTAGTGAATATTGCACTTTCTATAATCTGTTTATCTACTAGATAGGAAGTTTAATTTCTCTATGAATGATTTTGAGCATATAGTGTCCAATATCTCTATCCCCCATAGGTTTTTGTAAGTACCCTATTTTCATTCAAATAAGTCTAGATATGTGCGAGAAACCACTATCAACAACACACAAGATCAATCTTGTACCCGTCTCTTAGCATTGAAATTGTGTATAACAATATGAAGAAGCCACAAAGGTATTTACAGGACAAAAGCTGCTCTTTCCCTCCAATGTTAAGATGTTACGGGACCTTCCATCTTGCACTCTTCAAGATAACATCTTCACCTTCACCCTACAACTGAACATTAGTCACCTCATCTTCACCTACAACTTGAACAGATCACTGCTAACAAAACCATTAGCATACCATCACCAACACACCCATCACCAACACAACCATCACCTGAGCAGGAAACACCATCATCCAACAACGCCAAGAATCCATATCCATGCTGTTTCACAATATCCATGGAAGTGATGAGGGTAGATTGAAACTCAATGAATTGACAGATTTGGTTACCAAACTATTGACAATAGGATTGAAGTTTTGGAGGATGACTTGAAGAAAACAAAGCAAACCTACAGTTCTGCATTTACTAAGCTCATACTCAGGGTCAAGAAGCTAGAGGCTCAAGTCAAGATTGGGAAAGCAAGGAGGAGAGCTAGAATTGTTCATTCAGATGATGAAGACATTGCAGATGATTCTTCCAAACAGGGGAGGATATTATCTGATGCAGAAGTTCAAGATGACTGGCAAGATAACAGAAACTTAACCAGTGATTCAAGATGTGACTCCTACAGAAGTGATTCAAGATCAACAAAGTAGTGAAAAAGGAAGTGCTGAGGTTAAGTACTCAGCTGAGCAAAACAAGAGACTATTCGGCTAGTGAAAAAGTTCCAATAGTTAGTACTAGCCGGGTAAGAATCTTAGTACTAAAAGCTCGGAGGAACTTGTTACTTATACAAGAAGGAGTGCAGAGAAAAGGTCAAGACAAGACAAGGGAAAAGCTATAATGATAGAGTCTGAGCCCAAGAAAAAAGTCTAAGAAAAGCTAAACAAGAAAGTGTATTAAGTTATACGCTGAAGCCGATCAGACTTCTGAAGAGCAAATAAATGAGGAACAAAGGGCATAGATTGCTAGAGATGAAGAAATAGCCAAACAGTGGGATGAAGAGGAAAGACAAAGAGCTATGGCTGAAGCTAAGACATCTAAGAAGATAGATTGGAATGATCCTTCAGTCATAAGGTATCATACTCAAAAGATGAAACCAAAGACAGTTGCCCAAGCAAGGAAAAACATGATCAAATACTTGAAGAATCAGGGGAACTAGCAAGACTTATGACTTCAAGGGAATGGTCTTATGATGAGATAAGAGCAAATATTAGAAAAGGTTGGGATTTTTAATCAACACATATGAACCTATGGAGCATGAAACAGTAATAAGGAAGAAGTCTCCTGAAAGATGAAGTCTCACTGAAAAGTGCCTCCTGAAAAGATTGAAAGAAGAAGATGGTTGATACACCACGAAGGAAATGAAAAGAATGTTGTTAAAAGATAACTAGGAGCAAAGAAAAGAAATCTATTCTAAAAAAAAGCACGAAGGAAGAGACAAAATTGGGAAGAAGAGCTGAGAAGGAAGAACATAAGAGGATTTAGATATAATACCAGAAAAGAAGTTCCTATGAGGAGGTTGAATCTCTATCTAACAAAGTTGTCCGATTGTGACTAGAAGACTTGTGTTCTGACAAGAATTTTATTTATTATCAGTTTTTCAGAGAGATGGCATTTCCGAAAACTACAAAGTATTGAGTGAGATGCGTGAGAAGATTTGATAGAACAGGATGTAAACGGAACTCGGTACATTATGTTGGGGAATTTGTATTTATTTTGTTTATAAATTTGAAACTAGTCATGGTAAGATATAAAGGTACTATTACAAAGACCAGAAGGGTATGATCTGGTGCTTTGGGGAGATTTACATACCTTGTTTGCGCCAGTATGAAGCGATTGAACTATGAAGACTAACCTGAATAAATGTGATTTAGTTAGAGTTTATATGAATTTTGTGGTTATGTCACATTTGAACAGAAGCAAATGGGTATAGCCATACATATGCGTGACAAGAGATAGCATATATCCTCAAAAGTCAAAGATAGATCTCAAGATGTTGAAAAAGAAATTGGAGGTTGATCATGAGAGTTCACAGGCATTTAAACTTCTAAGGTTCATAAGATCTCAAGTTCAGAAGTAGAAGAAATGTTTGAAAGAATCATTAGCAAAGGAAGAAGACTGAAAGATTTAATTCAAAAGAAACTTGATGATTTGAAGGGATACAGAAATATGCACAATTTAGGAGAGGATTGTAGATAAATCTTCAAAATACTAATACTGCCAAATGGTATAACTAATAGTACTAACTGGAGTTAGTACTACTTAGCCAGTGAACATACTAGTATTGCCCAAATGTTAGTTAACACTGCTAAGAGAAAGGGTTTTATACTGCTGATAGACAAAGCTGCATTGACTTGAGAGATATATTATGCATGGAGATTATAAAAGGGGATGCAGGTAACTGATCCTAAAGAAAGGTAGTTATCTTTGTAAATGGACTCCATGTGTTCTATAAAAAAGGAGAGCCTAGTTTATAATATACATATACGTAACGAATACTATTGAGAAAGTAAGATATGTGATAGCATTTAAGGTCGTAACTCCCATGTACACAAGAGTTACTGCGTAAAATTATTTTCTTAATAATATTGAAGCATTTGTTAATACTTCCATTGTTCATATGATTGTTTGTCTATACTGTTCTATTGATAAACATCTAGCATAGAACAAAGTGTAATTCCGCATATTCAACAACATTTTGGTACACAAGAACAAAGTCACTCAATGTGTTGTAATTTGGATCTTCCTAAGGTGACAAACCCTTTACTATATAACGAAATCGATCCAAGGCTGGAATCAACAGCAACCACTTCGTCCTTGTGCATTACAAAATAGCAGCAAGAAGACTTAATACAAAAAGTATAAATCACTGATAAAAGCCATAATAAGCATGGATAATGGTAGACGGTACAACTGTATAAGAAAAATAATCCTAACTCACTTTCTTAGGAATCACGGTTGCATTTAGCACATGCAACAAGCCTTTTAAACCACTTGGTAGCCGAAGTGGACAAGTGAAGTCTCGTGAGGGATAACGACGGTTTTGTTATTTACCAATATACACGGTTTTGTAAAATATCAAACAATTTAATGATTTGTATAGAGGGATTACGATGTAACCATTGAATGAGTTATGCCGTAATGACATGGTTTCCAATTTTTGAAAATTTTATTAGATCAAGTTACGACCGTAAATCATAGAAAGCAATATGCGCCGTAACATCATGGTGATTACACGTAACATATTGAGATTACACCGTAACCTGTTGTATATCAGCAAATAATTTTCCACATAAAACGAGTCTAGGAGAACTCAAATTACATTCCCCTCAATGTGAGACCTTGAAAAACCAAGTTAGAAATATACAAAACCAACTAAATGCAAAAATTAAAGTGAAATAAGACCAAACATAAATTAAAAGATAGCATATGGGGTCCGCCCACATGATAGCGAATTGTTTTTTGTTTTGATCCTCTAGCTTTGACTCCACCCTTAGTTTACAAGTTAACGGGTGTACCATCCCCTCACATTAGGATAAAGTGTGGTGGAAGTAAGCAATTGACACCCATGAGTGTAAAGTAAGCTACAAGATAGGAAATTGAAGAATAGAAAGCATCACCTACCAGAAGCGTATCATTCCTTAACTACCTTACAAGGTTTAGATGTTTTTAAACACAGCTATATAAGGGACTCAATTAGTGCAGTATAGAATGAGAGGCCGATATTAATATAACTGAAGCACATGAATTTTCCAGTAAAAATTTGATTGAGGTCTTCATAGCTAGAAGTCATTCAAGCTCTTCTAGAGTCCATATAGATTAAAATCAGCCTCCTCGTACAATTCATCAAGAGTCGACGACAATATGACAACCATCACTGTGCACGTGACTCGAGCATTCTCTTATACACAGACTCTTTCCAATCTACTCTCTCAGAGATATTATATCTTCGATCTCTGAAAGCATAGAGGACAGGAAAATATAGCTAACGACACTAGTGATGCGGTCAAGTGGCGCGCTAGCTGGAAGTGTAGGAGACTTATTCGAGGGATTAACAGACGTATCGTACACAACATTCGCATCGTACGTCTGGTCGACTACAGTGTGACGTGACACGAAAGAAAGATTCCTAATCTGCCTGTTATTCTACTCGACATTCTCGAGACATTTACATGCTGAGGTGATTGTCGAGTCTAGACTCACCACCATCTTACTTTCAAACAAAGACACACACCCACACCGACCTGACTAATCTCCTTCACTAATTCGCATACCGCATGCCTTGAAGAATCAGATTCAGCTCTCTGGGGTAGTTCTCCTAATACTGATACACACTGAATAACACCTCTCATATTTAACACCCTCTTCTTACAAGCAATTCACTGTCTCTCGCAGCTGCTTGCTCTTCTTAATACAGTCTTCTAAGATTATTATCAAAGTCGGAATCCCTTCTTATTATGTTGGTGTTTGTGTGTGGCTGAGTGAAAATTAGGTTGAAACCAATAGGAGGTGATTACTGAGTGGATTCATTCCTAGGCTTGTTTAGAAATGAATAGATTATATTCTGCTATAGTCATATTTTCAATGTCTACATCGTTGCTCCCATTAGTAGATACAAAATAATTCTTAGGATAGGGTTGAAAGGGCAGGAAACAAGGGTGTGGAGGAGTTAAGTTATGAGACTTATACGGATATCTAAAAGTCTTACTCTTATTCCGGTGAAAAGAGTCAACATCCGTCTCATTATAATTTGTTGGACTTCTCTGGATCGAACATCGTCTTAATAATCTCCATTTCTTTCGCATCTTCAACAAGGCACTCGCATCATTCGTCTGTTTTCTCAATGTCAGCCCATTCCCTTTTCCTGAAAAATCCAAAATAAGAGAGGACAGTAGATTTGTGCGATTACAGAGGATACAAATACTAAAATAAAATTATATACAAAACTCAATTTAAAAGAACCTAATTAGCTCCTCGCGACAGACTCATAGAACTTGATATGTATTTTCTTTTAAATAATTATTTATCAAGTTTTAAATTTATAAAACTTGTTTCACCTTACAAACGCACTAACGAGCAGAGAACCCGGTCGTGATATAGTGTTGTTTTGGAGTAAATCCCTAGGTCGTTCCAAGAATCCAAGAAGCTAAAGGGCGAAAGAGAACTATAGTTAATGGATTGTCACATTTTTTAATTGTTTAGAAGTTTATATTGTAAGATAATAAATGAAAGGAATTTAAATGGTTTTATTCAATCAATGGAATTGGTATAGTGGAAAAGAATTAAGAAGATGAACCCATTTAACTTAATAAATGTCCCAAGGTTGACAATTCATCGTCACTGATCTCCATGACTGCAACTGTCTAAAATCTATGTCTTTTCAATTTAGTCTGTAGGATCCTAGAGATCGAAAGTAGAGTCTGCTGATAAGTCAATTCATTAATAGCTGACTCTAGGGGTTTATCTTCCAATACTCGATGGCGCGTCATAGTATCCTTTAAGCTGTGTTCTGTACACAGAAGATCTGACTCCCAATCGACGCATATAGATGAATAGAAGAGAGGAGTATCCAGGCTTGTTGTCTTGATGATGGTCTGAGGTAATACACTTATACTATTCTCCACGCGCGACTATCAATATACTCAATCTATCAGATCTCAGACACAATCATATACTATAACAATCCTCACCTTCTCTAAAGATTGCAATGTAGCCGTGCACACAAGTATCTACTAAATGTCTAGCGGTGAAATGAAGTGTATAGCGCATCGCATCAGCTACATAGTTAAGTCTCTCAGCTCCTCAATCGAGAATTATAGGACCTATATGGTCTCAGGTCTGAGACAGTACAGTACATAGCCCCCCTAGGGTTACCGCGTGGGGATCCCTTATGGACTAGATTATTGGGCAAGCCTGCCCAAACCACGCCGGTACGAATATAAACCTTGTTCACGGATAGTGGTCATATGTTGGATGTCATTTGGTTATAAAGTATAGGTAGTTGGGAACATGCGGTACATGTACTCGTGAGTATAATTTTAAATAGGATGTATACTACAATAATTAGAGTGTGGTAGGATGTGATTGAAAATTGTACTACAGTGGTTGGATGGAAGTTGGTGGTGTGAATTTAGATAGTATTGTATGCACGGTGTGAGTTTGCGTATATATGTTCGTCATTGAACGAGGTGGATTGGTGGACATATTCTTGGTGGGTAGCAGGGTGTAGGACGATGAGAGGTCGTGAGGGGCGGTGTATATGTGCATACTTCTGATATAGAGGATCTGAATACACACACATCGATTCAAGTTTTAAAATACAGTTTATTTTAAAAATCTTGTTTAACCTGGCTCTGATACCAATTGTGGAAAACTAGAAGGGGGGTTGAATAGTTTACCGTTTTTTTAATTTAATGTGTATTTTGTTTATAAAAACTTAGATTCGACTTTATGTGATCTCGATATGTGTATAATATGAACAATATAAGTAAGTAAATTACAAGTAAATATGACAAGAGATAAGAGTTAGGAAGATCAAACCACAACATAAGGTTTTATAGTGGTTCAGTAACGAAGCACCTCTTCGCCCTACTTCACTCCCCAAGCACCAAACTCGAGAGTTCTTTTCACTATGCCAACAAACTCCCTTTAGGCGGAGAAAACCATACACAACTAAGCTTACACCAATTTCCGGCACTAAGCCAAATGTCGAGTTCAAAAACTTTCGTATTTTGAGGACTAAAATACTAACCGCACTACTTCACAACAATTCACTACTTCACTTTACTTCACAACTTCTCTTCACTTCACTACTTCACTTCTCTTCACAACTTCACTACGCTTCACAACTTCACTACGCTTCACAACTTCACTACACCTAGACACTACTACGATCACACCAATCTAACACTACTTAAAAAGATCACCACGATCTAGCTATACTTATAATGATCACCACAATCTACCTATTACACACAACTACAATACACACCTTTACAATATACACAAATCATGTACAAGATATAACACAACTTCAATACAACACCAACTAAACTATAACACTTCTTGACTTGATGATAAGAAGTATACTTCTCTTGCACTTAGGGAGTTAAGTTTGAATCAATTGGAAATAAAGGCTTAAGATTAAATGATCAAATGATTGTAGGAGATGTGTGGACTGATTTTAGAAAGAAAAGAATGAGTGCAAAAGGTGAGAAAATCAATGGGGAACAGTCCAGTATTTACAGGCAAACTGGGGAGACTTTTTGTCTGGCCGGTCCCCTTATTAGGGTGTCGGCCCCCTTATAATTAAGGGGACCGCCCTTATATTTAAGGGGGGCGGCCAGTCCAGGACGCTCTCTTTTTAGTCTTTTCTAGGGAAGGTGTTTTCTGAAACATTTCTAGCCGTATTTAGGTAGAAAATTTAAATTCAAAATATTTATTTGAATAAAACATTTCTTTTATATCTAAAAATGTTTTGTAAAAGTTATAAAATGTTTGTGACATTTTTATAAAAAAAATTGAGGTTAAATAAAAAATTCTTTGATCATAAAATGCATTAAGCATTTATTTATTCATACCTTTAAGTGATTAAATTTTCGAAATGAAAATTTACTACTAATTATTTGTTTACGTCTAATTTTATATTTTGTGATTATCAAAACGTAAAGATGTCGAAAAATATTGATAAGTTTTTAAGAATTATTTATATCAACAATTTTACCACGCTCTTGGGCCTCCATAAACAAAATGGCCCGTTCTTCAATACATGGGCCTGCATCAATAAGTGACACATTTTAACACAATACTTCCTCGTTTCAAGCTTCGAATCGGCTGGTCATGGGCATGAAACCGAGTCTCTGAGACTAAGTTATGTCATT
>BQNB010060535.1:8275-36886 GCA_026074375.1 Tanacetum coccineum
ATCATTCGAGCATGAGTAGACGCAGCGTATCCTTTTCAAAACGTTCTTTCAAAAGTTATAAGTTTTGACAAGTCTCGACACTTCAAAACATCTTAGAAAATATTTCGTCTTTGACACATCGAAGTTGACTTAACAACCAAAAACGTTGACCAAAACTCGACACTTAACATTTTTCTACATTTTATCGTAAGTTTGGTATCAAAAGTATATTTTTAATGCTTTTATAAAGTTTATGAAATTTCGGCATGACCTTTCTAAAAATATCGACTTTCCATTTTTATCAACCTCGATACGTGAAAATATCCGTTTTACAAAAGTACATCCTTTATTGACTCAAAAGATTATCCGATCTATTTTCGACAACAACTCAAATATCTCAACAAATCCTATCTAAACCTAAACCTCTTCGACTTTCAACTTACGCTTATAACAAATCCAACATCTAACTTAATCTTTTCGCCAACAATATTTAATTTAATATACGATAAATCTTAAATAAACGATATAGCCGTAATAATAGCAATATATATATCAACATAATCATAATGAACTTTTAAATGCAAAAGTACAACTACTTTTTATTTTCTTCCATTTTTAAAGAAAAATATTAAACTTTGAGACTTGTAGTTTTATAGAAAACTCGATAATAATTTTCACAACGATCCGCTTTGTACACCTTGTTCGGGATGATCATACGAATGCAAAAGTACAACTTATTTATGAAAAATAAAGATGACTTACAAAGAAACACGACGAAAGGTAGATTAGAAATCAAAAACAACCCAAACGTTGTTTTACAAATTACCCGGATGAACTAACAATCAACACGAACAATATATCTTCAAGTGGATGATCAAAGATTAAAAATGAATGGAGTTGGGTGGTGTTTTGGTTCGGCAAAAGAGAGAAAAAGAAAGAAAGAAAGACTAATGCAAAGTGTATGTGTGAATGAAATGAGAATGAGGTTAAGTGTATATGTATATACAACAAAAATCACACACACACACACACACTAGTGTGTGCCGTGAGGTAGGAGGGGACAAGAAAAGGGGACCATTTTGATCTTCAAATGAGGGTTTAGCTAGGACATGGTGTAAGCCCTTAAGTAGGAAATTAGTTTTGACTAGTTAACTTGTAGCAAAAATTCAAACATGGATCCTATGCATGTATGTATGTTGTGACCGGTTGTGGACAAGCAAAAAGGGGGACCAAAAATATTTTTCCCACTTTCTAGGATCATAGTGCTAGTTGGTGAATTAATTTCCAAGACTTTGCATGATCATGTATAAGTATAAATTAAATACGAAGCACGTAAGTAACGAAACGAGTAACGGTATCACGAAAAATTACGAAATTTTAAATATTGCTTAAAAACATAAAAACGCGGATATTGCCAAAATACTACAACGTTTGGTGTCCCGGTTCGCTCCCGGCAACGATTCTCAGATAATAACGAAAGACTTCCCGGTTAAACGATAAACCTAAACGAAACTTTTTAAAAATTCAAATTTCTACACGGCAACGGCTAATTTACTGAACGGAAATTCTCGGGTTGTCACATTCTTTCCCCGTTAAATAAGCTTTGTCCTCAAAGCTTAGGGCGCAACCTCTGCGGCGGGTGCAGAGTTGGTGAAAAGGTGCGGGTATTTCTTTTGCATTTGGTCTTCACGCTCCCAGGTGAACTCAGGACCTCTCTTGGAGTTCCAGCGTACTTTGACAATCGGAATACGACTCTGCTTCAGACGCTTGACCTCACGGTCCATAATCTCGACAGGTTCTTCAATGAAATTCAATTTGTCGTCAACTTGGATCTCATCCAATGGTATAGCAAGTGGTTCATCAGCCATGCATTTCTTCAATTTCGAGACGTGAAACGTACTATGAACTCTACTCAACTTCTCTGGAAGTTCTAGACGATAGGCAACGGTTCCTACTTTGGCAATGATCTTAAAAGGTCCAATATAACGAGGGTTCAGCTTTCCCCGTTTGCCGAAACGTATTACTCCTTTCCAAGGAGATACTTTCAACATGACCTTATCTCCTACTTGAAACTCAAGAGGTTTTCGTCTTACATCGGCATAGCTCTTTTGACGATCACGGGCGGCTTGGATATGGCTCTTGATTTGAACTATTCTCTCGGTTGTCTCGTGGATGATCTCTGGGCCAGTGAGCTGACTGTCCCCAACTTCAGCCCAGCAGATGGGTGATCGACACTTGCGCCCATACAATGCCTCAAACGGAGCAGCCTTAATGCTGGTATGGTAACTGTTGTTATACGAAAATTCTACCAACGGTAAGTGTTTATCCCAACCTTTTCCAAAGTCGAGTACACAGGCACGTAACATATCCTCTAACGTTTGAATGGTTCTCTCACTCTGACCATCGGTCTCTGGATGGTAGGCTGTACTCATATCCAATCGAGTACCTAATGCTTTATGTAGAGACTTCCAAAAATGTGAAGTAAATTTTCCATCGCGATCAGAGATGATCGAAACCGGTACTCCATGCTTTGAGACTACTTCCTTCAAGTATTGTCTCGTCAATTTTTCTAACGTGTCATCTTCTCTCATAGGCAAGAAATGAGCAGATTTAGTGAGACGATCAACGATTACCCAAATCGTGTCTTGCCCAGCCACTGTCCTCGGCAGTTTAGTCACAAAGTCCATTGTTATGTTCTCCCATTTCCATTTGGGATCTCTGGTTAAACCAACAAACCAGATGGTTTCTGATATTCTATCTTAACCTTTGCACATGTTAAACACTTGCTGACATAAGTGGCAATCTCTGCTTTCATGTTAGGCCACCAATATAACTTCTTCAAGTCCTGATACATCTTATCCGATCCAGGGTGGATGGAATACTTTGTGTTGAGAAAAATTGAAAAAACGACTAAGTGTTGTTTCTGCTGTTAGAGATGTTTGCTTCCGCTGATAGCTTTAAGTTGTTCCTGCTGACAGTTCAAGTAGCATTCCTGCTGATGATGTTCCTGCTGGCAGTTCAAGGCTACCGAAGCTAATTACGTTTATGCATAGTTTATTGCTAGGTGAAAACAAGCCCCGAGGTAATGACCAAGATACCCTTCTTAAGTTCGGACATGGTATATATAAGTTTATCGGGGCACCCGTCGGTAGTGAGCGCTACTCACCCGGATAGGGATAATTAGTCCCAATAGATCTATTTTAACACTCGCGCTCCCTCGACGGGTCCTCCAATTCAGAGAAATTGACGGTTCATGATACGTGGGGCCAGTAGTGGTCTAAACGCTACTAGGAACACGTAAACAGGGAAAATCTTACGCAAAGTACTTGTGTCCAGTGTTAAAAACAGCATGTTTCTCACCCCAAGTTATAAAAATTTATTCAAAACGAGTAAAAGAGTGGGCTATGAACTCACTTTATACGGGTAGGGATCAACGAGAATCAAATCAAGGTGAAAATGAATCTCTCGGTTCTAGCGACAACCTATCATATAGTCGTCGTTTAAGAATGATGTACAACGAATAACGATTAACGCAAGATACTGATCATCGAGCACGTAGTAGATACACGCGCGTATCCCTTTTTAAAAGATTCTTTCAAAAGTTTAAATTTTGGACAAGTCTCGGACACTACAAAACATCTTAGAAAAAATATTGCGGTCTTTTAGTTGATTTCGTCTTTAGTATATTTCGTTTTTAGTGTAATTTCGTTTTTCGTACCATTTACACTTTTTGGGTATTTCATCTTTTAGTGTTTTTGGTCTTTTGTTGTCTTTTGTATCTTAGTGTATTCGTCTCCTCGTGTATTTCGCTTTTAGTGTCTTTCGTCTCTTAGTGGATTTGTCTTTTAGTGTCTTTCGTCTCTTAGTGTATTTCGTCTCCTTGGTATTTCGTCTGGTAATGTCCGACACATCAACGTGGACTCGATAACTTAAAAATGTTGACCCTAAATCGACACTTACGTTTTTCTACATTTTACCATAAGTTTGATATAAAGTATATTTTGACGCTGTTATAAAAAGTTTACGAAATTTCGGCATGACCTTTCTAAAAATATAGTCTTTCATTTTTTTTTCAACCTCGACTCGTGAAACTATCTATTTTCAAGTGATCTTTTATCGACTCCAAGTCTATCCGATAGATTTTCGGCAACAACCTCAATATCGCAACAATTCGTTTAAACCTAAACCTCTTCGACATTCAACTTACGTTACAACAAATCTACATCTACTTAATCTTTTCGCCAAACGATATTTAATCAACATACGTTAAATTTCTTTAAGTAAAACGATATAGCCGTAATAATAGCAAATATATATCAACATACTCATCAATGACTTTTAAATGCAAAAGTACACAATACTTTTTATTTTCTCCATTTATTAAACAAAATATTAAACTTGAGATTGTGGTTTTATGAAAACTAGATAATGCTTTTCCAACGATCCGCTTTGTACACCTTGTTCGGATGATCATACGAATGCAAAAGTTCAAACTTATTTAAAAATAAAGATGACTTACGAAGAAACACGGCGAAAGGTGTATTAGAAATCAAAGAACAACGGAAGTATTTGCATGCAACAAGTTCTACGTATATCAAATCCGTTATGTAAGCTTTTCGACGCTAATTAAAATCTTAAATTTTTTGGGCTTGCAGAATCACATATTCCGGTTTCCATCTAAATGTAACATTTTTTTAATAAATGTGTGTATGTGTTGTCATTTTTAGTTTGTCTTATGCGGTGACTTCGTAAATGTTAGATTGTTAGGTATTTGCCAAAGGAATAGACGCTGATAATGTATGTCAGCACGAGCATCAAGAAGCCAAAACCAGGATGCCATTGATGTTGCAATAGTGGGTATGTTGGCTGATCAGAAAGAGGTATGTTATGTGCAATTTTTATAACCATAACCATGTACTGAATAAAAATTGGAATAACAATGACAGAATTATTGTTACATGATCCCATCCATACTCATTCCATGAAAGAGAAGAATTCTTCTTAATTTTAAAAGGACCGTTTTCATAAAAGAGTACAAACTCATTGTTGCATCCTGGACCTCCAGTCAGCTAGATAACAACTGGTCTATTTTTCGACCCTGAGATTCAAAGAAAAGGTAAAACATCCTACACAACCTAACATGCTTCCTAACTACTATTATAACAAACAGGACAACCTCTATAATAGGATGGCTTTAAGAACCTTTACTATGTGGCGTAAAATAGGATTGAGCTTTTGTAAAAAAGAAATTTGTTTTCAAAATTTTATAGCAGGCATACTGCCTGAACAGATCGATGGTGACTATAAGTTACAAGACTTAAAAAAAGATGTTAAAAGAGTTGGAAATAAAGGAAAAGGGTTACAATGAAAAGCTCAAGAATTAGAACAAAACTCTTTATACTCACTGTTTTGATAATTTCGGTGTCACAATGGCAGGTTCTAACTCATGTTCCTACGGATATGCTTCTCCGCGTATCCAACGATTTTGGGAAACGCTTGCTTTTGGCAAATGCTAATGGATAAATAGGTACTTATTTTACTCTTAAATGATCACTTTTGTTACGAATGGTATGAATATAACTTTCACCAAAGTGCTTATTTGACATCCAATAATCAGACAATCAGTTTCCGAAGCAATATCCAAACACCCTTTTAGCAGTCAAATAAAATGCCAAGAATTATATAAAACATTCAGCTCTTAATAAAGTCTATCACAAAAAGAAGCGACATTTTTGACCATATGTACAAATATAGGTTGTGTCGGGTTGTATTTATCAATAACGAATATTCAAGTGCATATAATTTTCTATATCAAGTTATCTTAAAAAAGTTAGGGAACTACGATATTTTACTCATTCATTATTTAAAGAGTTTAAAATTAGACACAAACAAAGTATTAGTCGGCATACCCAACCCGAACCGTTTTGAGCTGCACATAAATTGTCTCCCAAACTGAATAAGCCAGATCAGAGTGCATGACCATCTCCACTTACCATCCACAATTTTGATTGACGAGCTATTTTTTCTCCATTTTACAACGTTAAAAAATATCATGCCCAGAGTCACTACGCACAGAATTATCAGAAGCAAACTCAAAGAATGATATCCACCAATAATTCAAGTCTTGTCTATAAATACAAGTATTTTGCTTTCATCCAAACGCTTCTTCTTTGTATTGAGGTAAATTAAGTAGTTTCTAATAAGCATAGAAGCTGCTTATTTCCATTTGCTTATTTTAAATGAAATTAAAATTATTTTTCTTACAGTTGTGAACATTGTTGTCTAAAGCATCATGTGCACTCGACATTGTTTCCCAATACAAAATGGTACATGCTTTTTCTTTCATTCTTCTTCTTGACAAACGGATCTTTTTATAGCACCCATGGAGATGCCCAGGTAGTTTTTTGTATGCTCATGATTTTTTAGTTATCTTTTGACATTCATTTTGGTACTGATGGTACTTCATGCTCTCTTTGCAGATGACAACCCTAAGCTAACTGGTATATGCTCTCTATGCCAAACAACAACCCAAATACAAATGATGCCAATTATGTTGTCGTTTGTTTTGTGTTGGCCCAAATACAAAAGATAAGCATGTATTTCATAGTTCCAAGATATTTTAGGAAATTAGGATAGAATATGACCAAATTATGTTAAATAAGGGTAATTAGGTTATTTGTTTATTGGTTTTGTTGCAACTATTGTGAACCTACTTATCTGAAACTTAATGTTTTACCCTTATTGATTAGATAATTAGTAGCAATATCAAGCATAAATAGTTGATTGTTGTGCCTGCATCTCACATTAGTCAGGCAATCAGTTTTAAATTGCAATTTTAAACACCCCTTCTTTTGTGTACATGGTGACGAAACACTATACTTGCTAAGATTGTGCATGTCTTACTGCCCTACTGCATCTTTGGCATGTAAGGTTGTTCGGACTATCATCAAGGATGCTGAAACAAGATGCACGCGGCATTAGTATTATATATTGCATCGTTGACAATAAGGTAGATAGTCAACTTGGCGTAGATGGACGGATGAACAGTTCAAGTGCTTGGTAGAAGCCCATGAAAAGCTAAGACATACTCTGAACAATGGAAAAAGAATAGGATATAGAGAAATGTACATCTTTTTCGTCTGTCAAATATAATGTTGAACAAAAATTTTGTTGCCATATCTATGAGGGTAAAAGAACCCGACTTAGCGTGTTAACATGTTTTGTTAATGTAAAACCTCGCGCTCCGCAGCGGAACGCAAATTTAAAACCTTATTTTCTTGAATTTTTAGCCACCGGCTTCGTAACATCTCTTTTTTGCAAGTTTTCATTGATTACCTTTGTCACGTTCTTTAGTCAACATT
Source organism: Tanacetum coccineum (assembly GCA_026074375.1). Taxonomy (NCBI): domain Eukaryota; kingdom Viridiplantae; phylum Streptophyta; class Magnoliopsida; order Asterales; family Asteraceae; genus Tanacetum; species Tanacetum coccineum. The sequence continues at coordinate 15,616 of BQNB010060535.1, forward strand.
CCAGCTTCTCTCAATTATATATTTTTTAATTTCAAAATAATATTAAACTATAATATCAATTCTTATACCTATATACAAAACAAACAATATTTTACACTATTATTAATTTTCTCTCTCATATATTTCTTTAAACCAATACCAAATTCAAATTTAATTTTATTCCTTCTCGCGAACCAAACGCACTAAATAACAAAAATGGTTTTCACATCAAATCTCCGTTAATTAAATTAGTTCATGTGTATTTCAAAAGTAAACACGAATGATAAGAAACAAGTACTATATATTCTGAGATAAAGGACAATATTGCAAATTATTTCATATAAAAATAAACATAAACGGATGTTGATGGAAAAATGATAAATGTGGTAATTTGTGCCCAAAGCCAAAATCGTATAATTAGGTTTTTTTAGACTAAATTGTAAAATATTATAGTAATACACATTTGACAAGCCAAACGACGCCGTTTTTGGCTGCTAGAACAGTAAAATGAACAGTACCCGGCCCACTGGGCTCGGGTACTGTTCATCGGGCAAAAAAAAAAAAAAAAAAACTTTATAATCCCGCTCTCCTTCTTTGGCCAAAAATAAGAAAAAAAAAATTACGGGACGTACTCTCATTTTTAACTATTTACGGCTTTCTATCGGCCTGGGCAAAAAAAAAAAAAAAACGCGCGATTTCCATTTAATATAAGAACAAAAGAAACTATCAAACATGAGACCGAAAAAATAAACCGCAATAAAAAATAGAAAAGAATAAAAATAAAATTTTAACGCAAAAATTAACCCGCACTATTAAACATGAGACCGAAAAAATAAACCCACACAGAATACAATAAAAAAACGCCATGTTCCCATAAAATTATATTAAAAAAAACCCCGTATAGCCAAAAAAAAAACCTTTAAACATGAGCCCCACACATAAGCCCATATAAGAAAAAAAAACAAACTATTAAACATGAGGCTGAAAAAATAAAACCACACAAAATAAAAAAAAATAAAAAATAATAATGCCTCGCAACTACGCGAAAAAAATTAACGACCCGCAGCAACGCGCGGGTAATCACGCTTGTATATACTATAATTGGGTGAAAACGCTGCCGTTTTTGGCAGCGTGCTACAGTACCGGTCCAATGGGCTCCCATTTTGGGCCGGCCCATTTGGTTTTTTTTTTTTTTTTTTTTAGGCAATGTAAAAAAAATCCGCTCGGCATAAAATAGAAAAAAAAACTACAAAAATATTGACTTATTCAGATAAAAAAATACTCGCGACATGAGGCCCAACACATAAGCCCATATAAAAAAAACAAAATATTAAACATGAGACCGAAAAAATAAACCCGCACAAGTAAAAAATAGAAAAGAATAAAAATAAAATTTTAACGCAAAAATTAACCCGCACTATTAAACATGAGACCGAAAAGCGTTTTTGGCAGCGTTGCTACAGTACCGGCCCATTGGGCTCCCATTTTGGGCCGGCCCATTTGGCAATTCTTTTTTTTAACCCGCAACAAAATAAAAAAAAAAATAAAAAAAAGACTTAACGCCTTGCATCAATTAATGCCGCGCGTATCATGCTTAACACATATTTACCCAAATCTCATAAAATTATATTAAAAAAAAAACCCCAAATAGCAAAAAAAAAAACCAAACAAACCTTTAAACATGAGGCCCAACAAATAAACCCATATAAGAAAAAAACAAAGTATTAAAAATGAGACCGAAAAAATAAACCAGCAAAAAAAAAAATTACAGCGCCCTCAGCATCCGCGCGGCAATCACGCTGTAAACACATAATAGAAGTAAATACGCCGCCGTTTTTGCGCTTGAAACAGTGAAATGAACATACCAGTGAAAATGAACAGTACCCGCCCACTGGCTCAGGGTAACTAAAAAAAAAAAAAAAAAAAAAAAAAAAACTTTATAATCCCGCTGCCCTTCTTTGGCCAAAAATAAGAAAAAAAAAATTACGGGACGTACTCTCATTTTTAACTATTTACGACTTTCTATCGGCCTGGGCCAAAAAAAAAAAAAATGCGCGATTGCCATTTAATATAAGAACAAAAGAAACTATCAAACATGAGACCGAAAAAATAAACCCGCACAAAATAATATGAAAAAAAAAGTGCTCATTTTAAAAGTGGTACTACGTCGTTTTTGACTTGCTGCTACAGTAAAATGAACAGTACCCGGTCTACTGGGCTCGGTTACTGTTCATCGGCCCGGAAAAAAAAAAAACTTTATAATCCCGCTCCTCTTCTTTGGCCAAAAATAAGAAGAAAAAAAAAATTTACGAGACGTACTCTCATTATATACATACACATTACAAAAGTAATACGACGTCGTTTTTTACGTCGTGCTACAGTAATATGAACAGTGTTCGGCTCAATGGGCTCTCAGTTTGGGCCGGCCCACTTTTTTTTTTAATCGTCGTGCTACAGTAATATGAACAGTGCTCGGCCCAATGGGCTCACAGTTTGGGTCGGCCCACTTTTTTTTTTATAAATACGCAATATAAAAAAAATATTTAGATCAAAAAATACCCGCGCCATGAGGCCTAACACATAAGCCCATATAAAAAAAACCACTATTAAACATAAGCCCGAAAAAATAAACCCGCATAAAATAAAAAAAATAGAAAAAAACAATTAAACCCGCAACTATGCGCGAAAAATTAACGTCCCGCAGCAACGCGCGGGTAACCATGCTTGTTCTAATTTCTATAGATAAGGTGGGCCCCTTGAGGCCGAGTAGTGTACATTCATCGGGTCTCCATGGCATAGACAAATTGTACAGCACATATAAAAAGGCATAGACAAAGTCAAGGGTACCTGGACACATGTCAACGGAACAATATAATCAGCAGTGACTGCACAACTGTAGAACATATAAAACAGGTTTAGAGCCTTGGAAACCGGAATTCTAATTAAGAGCTTACAAGAGGCCCGGAATGTAGCATCTATATTTTTTACCAAATTATTATAAATGAGTTTCAAAACAAGCATTACAGACCTTAGCAATCGAACTAATGACTAATGACTTTGATAATTATACAAAATGTGGTACATCCAAAAAAATGGTTTTTTTTTTTTTTAATTTAGTCTGCCCCTGACATCCAAACTATCAATGTATTGAGAGAACTCTTGATGTTGCCGATTTACAGTGCCTTAATAGTAAGAATAAAAAGCTTCCACTCTGTACAGATTTTAACTTCATGTGTTGCCCAGCAAGAAGCAGGGATTCCGTGTTTCTGAAACCATTCAGGCATGTGGAACTTTTCATACAGCACAGGCCTTACATCCCCTTCCTGAAAAAGTTGCTTCAAAAGGGGAAGGAGGACCTCAATAAGCTGATAATTATGCATAAACCAGAACAGTGGTAAGTAGATATGACCAATAAACCAGAATAAAAGCATGATAGATAAGAAAAGTTGAACGAATAGCTACGTAAAGGGGGGAACACCAAAAGAAAGGACCGTCCTTCTTTAAGTAAATAGTCTCAATACATGATATATGTTATTTCACCATACTGGATAGATTGGGTTCTCAGACAAAGTTAGCTGGACAACAAGCTTTCACAGCCAAACAACAATGACATGAACATGTTCAAAAAATGTAAAAAGTGCAGCTAGTATCTTCCATCATATCAGAATACAGACATGTCACTACATAGTACATATGTCGATCTGGTTACTTTGAAAAAGATAATAATTAGTTCCAAAGCCAAGTATATCAAACTCGGAGCAAATGACAAAAACTGCAGACAGAACAAAATCAGATACTTTGCTACAGAAATTTATAAGATTTTAGCTCTGTGTTTATGTCGGAGAATTAACAGGAAGGAAACTCAGCCATGCATTGTTTCACTAATAGGTAGTGCTCGCTTGCTACATCAGGCAACATAGTACGGACCACTTGCTTAAATCAAGCAAGAGAGTGAAAAGGATCTCTTGCATAGCTTCTAAGGTCATTTACCTATGGTAACATATTGTATATGGCCGATTTCTTACATCAGATACCAAAATTTATAGGGTCTATTGCTTACACCTGGCAACATATTCAGCAGGCTTGTGTGCTTACATGAGGTAAATAGTTCATAAGGCTGCTTCCTTAAAGAGGTAACTAGTTTATAGAGCCACACACGGTATCACACTTTATGAGCCGCGTGTCCTCTCATGATCTAAGTTTTGAATTAGGACCGTCATGATATATTACGGTAGTTCTTTAATCATTCTCAATAGGTGAATACTAAGACAAAGCATCATACTAGAATTCAGTAAAACACAAACGTGATTCTGTTGGTCAACTTGTTAGGTCATGCTCAGCGAGTTGCAACAATGTTCAACTATATTGTAACATTCTGCTAGCACCATAAATTTTACAATCCTTCATCGATATCATGAAATAAATACAAAAAAGAGGATATCATCCTTCATGAAAAACAAACTAGAGTTGTTTATAAGTTTGGTTAAAATCAGTAAATTGCTTTTTTAGTGTTACTCGTGGTTGCTATGACACTTGTATAAAAGATGTATCAAGAACAGAAAAGAAGGCACATCGACCAATTTACATTCATCATTGAAAAGACCATTGACGACCCTATCCTAAAGGAGATTTCCAAAGTGCTTTCAATTCAGCAGAGGAAGTGGAGTATTCGTTTATAGATAAGGTGGAACACTTATGACCGAGTGCGTATAGAATGGCACGATCAAATGCATGGGGATAAATGTTAATTTCAATGAACAGATAACATAAACGTCTCAGACTCTCAGCTGTTATACGAATGGTTAACTAGACCTGAATGAGGCTGCTCAACTCTTGGTCAGATTTTAAGTCAAGGGTACCTGGGACACATGTCAACAAAACAATATAATCAGCAGTTACTGCACATTGTAGAACAAATTAAACCGAGGGATGTCAAATGTTTATTGATCTAAACGAGGTTTACAGACATGGAAATCGGAATTATAATGAACAGCTTACAACAGGCCGGAAATGTAGCATCCTATATTTACCAAATTACAATAAATGAGCTTCAAAACGAGAAAGGCTTAGCAGACCTTAGCAATTGAAACAATGACTAATGACTCGATAACTATACAAAATGTGGCAAGAAAATATGAAGCCTGAGATCTACCTGCAGCTTCTTTTTTTAATTTAGTCGGCCCTGACATCCAAACTATCACTGTATTGAGAAAACTGCTGATGGTGCTGACTTATGTGTCGTAGGGCCTCAAAGTTTAAGAATAAAAAGCTTCTACTCTGTACAGATGTTAACTCTAGCCATGTGTTGCCCAGCAAGAAGCAGGGATTCCGTGTTTCTGAAACCATTCGGGCATGTGGAACTTTTCATAAAGCACAGGTCTTACATCCCCTTGCTGAGAAAGTTGCTTCAAAAGGGGAAGGAGGACCTCAAGGAGCTGATAATTATGCATAAACAAGTACAGTGGTGAGTACATATGAGCAATAAACTACAATAAAAGCATGATGGATAAGAAAAGTTGAACGAATAGCTAGGTAGAAAATAATCATATAAACAAAGGTTTAACATTAGTGTTTTGGGTGTCTGCATTTGTAGCTATCCTACACAATTAATGATTGATTGCAAAATAGGTGGACTAAATTGATCTAATAACAAAATGGGGGTGGGTCAAGACTCAAGACAGTCATAAAAGTATCTTATGGACTATGGAGCGGATTTGGTTGTCCCACAAGCACTTTGGGATTTGGTATATGTCGTTCTAATGAATTATAAGATGTATTAAAGAAACAACCTTATTACAATATGCAAAACTGCAAGAAAGTTCATTGTACTACTCATTATACAGATAACAGATATATCGACCCACTTTCTTCAATCATTTAATGCAAAATCTTACTAGTGCCATTAGTTTACCATTTAATGCAACAAACTGCATACATTGTACGATTGAGCATGTTTGATTAAATTTCTTATAGAAAACAAGTGGCCTATATCAGTAAAAAATATGAAAAGGTACATTGAATTTATTCTTTTGCTGTTTGCGTTTAGATAGTAATCTAAACTTTCTGAATGTAAAATGAAGTGAACGCCATGAGCGAGTTTTGACCAATTTGACCTCTTTTGTTTTTTAGCAATAAAATATAATTTGAAATACAACACAACCCAAAGCGGCCTAATCATATGGATATGGGTTGGAATTACCACCTCTACAAGATAAATGGCAAAAAACACATATATCGCATTAACTTATTCGCTTTCTGATTGCACAGAAACATCATTATACCCATGAGTCATGATAGTGATGGCAAGTGTTACTTTTTTTAGCTACAATTCCGGGGTACCTGGTCATCATGTGGTTGTCCAGCTGAAAAAGGTATGCATGGGATTCCATTTACTGGTTGCAATAAGAAACTGAATGGATTGTTGTCAACAATTACAATTCTGCAAAAGTTCGCTGATATACAGGAAAGATCCTTCACATGTTCCCTGAATTCCCTGCAAGCCACATTCAAATGAGCTTAAAGTAACATCTTTCACTATCAATAGCAGGTTTGAGATGAAACTATCATGTGAATGAGAGGATATGCTATCAATAAACATGTAGAGGTGGTTCCATAGATCATTATTTGAAACATGGCAGTCACATTAAAATTGTAATATAAGCGATTAGATAATGTTAGTCATACAATATTGCGATTGTGTTAAGAAAATTCAAGGTAAGTGGCATATGGACTACAATTTTCCAGATGTTATAGTGAAAACAGAGTATGCAGTAGGCATGTAGCGGATAAAACTTCATTTGTAGTGCAGTTGCTAAGAAAATATCCAATTGCCTGGTAAGGTAAATTTATCAGGACTTGTCTGGACAATCATTCTTATAAAGTCTAAATTTGGTCCCATGACGAGTATAAATAGATAAAAAATAGTTCCAGACTTCCAGTCAAATTACTTTTAGCTAATAATTGGTCAAACAGGTCATACGTCGTTCAAACTTCAAAGTGTATGTATAATGCATTCAAAGATTTAGATGAAAGTATATGGTAAAAGGTATCCTTCTAGGATGAAAGTTCTGCCAGATTTCTTAATTTATTTTAAGCTTACAGCCAACATCCTAAAAGTATCCGGTTTACATGCCGAATCTAATACAGAGAACCTCATATTAATCATCTTCTGGTATATTCAGAGTCTGCAATTATATTTGGAAATAAAAGACAGGTACTTCGAAGTCCTAAAGTAAGTAAATAAGTTGTGACAAGCAAAGGCACTTACGTGGAACTTGTTGAAGGCCGATAAAGTCTACGACTAAACCTGTTTTCAGCATCTATTCTGTCAACAAGTGGTTTAGCATAACCTGCAATGGTGAAAAAATGACAACTCAAAAGAATCAGCAGGAGGTTTACAATCAATCAAATCAACAAAGACTGAAAAGATAAGTGTATGGCAGACCTTCAATACCAGCAGTAAATAACACAAGATCAGCAAATGCACTGAGTTGGGTTAGAAATTCATCCAAGCCAGGACGTTCAAATACTGTCACATAGTTGATTTTGGGTTTGCCGTCAAAATCCTTCTATGCAGAAGTTCAATATAATATTAAATAGCTTACTTCAAAATATAGATAAAGAGCAGCAATAAATGATGAGCATAAACGATAGTCACCTTCTCTGAAGATATGCATTCTAGATCAAACCACTTTAATCCAGCATCTATGGCTCGATGACGAACAATGGCTGGCAAACTAGAAGTCTCGTAGGCACATACCAGAGTTTCATCCAAGTCAAGAACCACCTGTAGCCAGAGTTATATGAGCCAGTTTCCTAGTTAAAAATCTCAACCACCAAAATTTTTAAGACCTAAGCAGACAAGCAATAACCATATAAAACACAAATTCCAACACTTAATCATCCAACATGGCACTAAATGTAGAAGTAAGGTGTTTATTACAAAGCTCGTTCATTGTCAGATGCAACAGCAAAATAGACATCTCTATGAAAAGGGCACGATTTTATTGTGTAGCGAATTTGGCCACTTTTTCTTTGTGATCAAATAGTCATCCAACAACGTACAGTAGGTTCATACAAGCAATATACAATGTTCTAGAAGAAAAAGTAACAGAAACATGATCCAAATTCATGAAATTTTTATGGTGGTTCTCCACTCAATTCACAAAGGCCTAGGGATTCAAATCTCGAATCATCAATCTCAATGGTTACACAAAATAATGTCTTTCTTTTTGGTAATCATTCAATGCGGCGCCGATAACTGGGACGATGGTTTTTATTCTAATCACTTGGTTATTTTGTTTTCATATTAAATCTAACTATACAAACTCGGTCTAAAACCTGTATCTACAATCTTTCTAAACATGTCGTTTCAGCTTACATCAACTTTAAACAAACAACTTAAAAACATTCACTCAAACATTTTATAAAATTCATTACAGTCAAATCAAAATATCTCCGTTTTCCTTTTCAAAACATCATCTAAAGAGACCGACCATAATAGCAGATTATACCAAAATCATAGAGTAAAATATGCAATTCAGTAAGAAATGAAAGAATCTTTTGCACCTACATGAGAGCCTAATGATATCAACAATCGTTACATTCAGCTCACAATTTAACAACTTTACGCCCAAATTGAACCATCTATTTTCATATTTTAAAATTGGAGAATAACTATTGGACAAAAAACAAAACAATCATCAATTATTATAATAAGTAACTAACTAGGGGGGGTTGTTTAAGCTTTTTTGATTTCGGCTTACATTTCAAATTTTTTTTGAGATTATGAAAGATAAGCCGAAATCAAATAAGCTTAAAGAGACACCCCCTAACTATAATATGATATACCGTGAGCTTTTGGGAGGGGTCAAGGTCATGGGAGGTGGTCGGAATCTGTACGGCGGCGGAGAACGGCGGAGATTCCGACAACTCAACAACAGACAAGGGTTCAAACTCATTCGTCGTAGAAGAAGAAGAATAATAATTAATTAAAGAAGGAGTAGCTCTTGAAATGATCTGAAGAAAGATCTGAAATAAGAACGAAAGCCACGTCATCAATCTTCTCCATACTCCTCCCCCTCCCCTTCCTCCTACTTCTGTATCCCCAATAGTCGTTTGACCTAATTCCATTGTTGTTACACACAGATGGTTTTCTCTTCTTTTTTTATTTTTGTTTAAGGGGTGACACGCGTTATGGGTGAGACTGGGGGTGGCGGGGATGATGGGTTTTGACACTTGGTGTTTATTTATTTAACGGCTGGATTGGATGGATGTCTCTGTTTATTGTTTCGGCTAACACAAGGGTGGTCGACATCTCGGCCGCGTCCCTCACCTTGGACGACGCGTCCCTCTTTGTTTTGGCTTCTCGGCCAAATGAATCAAAAACTAGCCGTTTGCTAGTTTAGTTAACTTATCTTCTAAATGCCATAATACTTTTTTATTTTTATATGCACTTTCAACCTAATATTTATACACACACTTTGACTTTTTAACTTAATTAAATGAATTCTGATAAGAAAAACAGTCTCAATCTATAGTTTTTTTAAAGACGTCGTTTTGCTTATTCATGCTTGCACTTCTACAATCTCAAAAACCCCCCATGAAACTTGGTATATTAATGTAAATGTTTTTTTACAGTAGTTATTAATGAACTTTTAATCTAAAAAAAATATCTGGGTGATTCATTTGGTCACGATTACAAACGTTTGATCATGTGTTTGGTTTAAGAGAGAGAAAATTGAGATGCGCTAATATGATAAGGTGACTCAGGTCATCTGAGGTCACCATGCTCTAAAGGTCGGATTATGTATTGACCTTAAATATATGCAAATCGTATTATAAGATATAAAATCATTTTATCATTTACCTTGACTTTTGCTATAGTTTTCAAATACCAATACTAATGTGTAACTACTTATTACGCTGCTCCAATTGGAAGCAAAGTCACACCTTGTGACCTAAATTCACGAGCCAACCCTGCCGGGTTATACTAATCTCATGCGTGAGAACATGCAAATTCGAAAACCAATTGTGAGTTGCTCACCATGTTGGTTTGTGTGCAAAAATGGACCTCCTTTATTGTTTATAGAGTTAAGTACATTTTTTGTCCTTGTGGTTTGTAGCAGATTTCACTTTTGGTTCAAAATTTAAAAAAGTTTTGCTTTTGGTCCGAATTTCAAGTTTCGTTTCAAAAAAGTTTCACTTTTGGTCCGAATTTCAAGTTTCGTTTCACTTTTGGTCCGAATTTCACAGTTGGAAATGGACCGAATGGACCAAAAGTGAAACGAAACTTGAAATTCAGACCAAAAGTGAAACTTTTTTGAATTTTAGATCAAAAGTGAAATTTGCACAAACCACAAGGACCAAAAATGTACTTAACTCTTGTTTATATTGTTAATTATTTGAGTTGTGAGTGTATGTGAGGTATTTTATGGGTTATATTTGTATAAAAATTGATATTTTAAAGAAAGATAAGGGTATAACCATAATGGGTGAAAAGTGAGAGAGAGTAAAATGATGTAACGCCAAGGCGGAAACGCGAGGCGCGACGAGAAAGGAAATCATCACAACACATTGGCGTCTAATAGAGAAACTAAAAAATGCATAAAAATACAAGGTATAGACACGCAGTGTCATGAAAATACCCTAACACAACACAAAATCCAAAAGACGTCTGACATTGAAATAAAGGCAGTTCATGCCAACGTCATGACATGCAAACATTCATACTTCCTAACAAAGCAAAACAAATAATCATTTATCATCCAAACGAATAACGAAATCTAAATAACTAAACTTTGCCAGCTGCCTACGGTCCATCTAGCCACTTTTCTTAACCTTAACCTCATCCTGCTGAATACCTGAAAATGATGCTTATACGTCAACACAATGGTTGGTGAGAAACATAGGTTTTCAGACACACATATTCAATCCGTTACCAAAATCATTAACCGAATTACTGTGATTATAAAACAACACTTTTGCATGACAATTATGCTAACTAACATACAAGCTAACATGCAATTCAATCCAAATCCAATCAATCAAACACCAAGCAGACGACCTCAATCGCTCTTGGATCAATCCAATTCCATTTACCCTCTAGCTCAGACCGGAGATACTCGCAAGTAACCCTCCTGACTAGGCAACATCTCAATATCACATAACCAAATCTCATTCCCTCTAGCTCAGACCGGAGATACCCGCAAGTAATCCTCCTGACTTAGCTCACACATCAATATCACATCACATAACATGTAGCACATAACGCACATTAGTCACATAATAGTCCATGCATTTACACTAACACATAATCACAGCAATTTAAAACATATTTCAACACTTGCATCATTTCCATCCCAAGTTTAAAACAATGTAAAAAGTGGGACTATGTAACTCACCTGAATGCTCAAAACGCAGCTTCCAATTCCTATCACGCAACTATACAAATAAATAAACACGGTTACACGCGACCAAGCTAAAAGCTCTAGTCCATGTAACACACATATGATGGATGTCTAAAGGTGTGATTAACCATCATGGGTCACCCCGACACCATGCCCAAACTTAACCACTTCATTATCACATTACACTAGTCAACTATAATTTATTCAAAAATGCAGAATTTTAGTGTATCTTTACCAACTTAAAAACCATACTTGATGACCTTAATAAATTATAGCAAAAATCACCTAAGTTCATTTATGAGTTTACTAACTACCTTGTGATTCCCAAGTACCCATTACATGTGCAACTATCCCAAATAAAATCAAACTTCAAAACTGTCCCAATTTGGATCTGATTGCACACTAAAATGTATGGCCCTAAATACCATACTTAGATAAACAATCAGAAGCTCTCCTTCTTGGGTTTCTTTATATACATATAGAACTTAATCACTGTGGATTGGATATCATTAATTCCACTTTTAAGTTAGGGTTTTACTTTCCCAAACATGACCTAATTCTGACTCGTGTTTACTGTTTTGACAACTTTTCTTATTTAGACCAATTGACTAACTTCCCGAACTCAAAATCATTCGAGGCCAGACTTTTTGAAAAATAGACTCTCTGAACTATAATTTAGACATAAGATTCATCAAAAGAAACGTTTTTATCAATGAGATATCATCAGTTGAACACAGCCTTAAATTCTGCTCAACTCTAAATCATGTTTCAACACGATCTAACCCTAACCATTTGCACCCATATGATCCTAATTAAACCCTAAACGTTCTAGCATAATTAAAACATCCTTAATTACAGAAGTTTTTAAAACCCTAAAGATCCATCATATTAATTGTTACATGTTTTAAAAAAAACTAAACAAAAGCTTAATTGAAACATACCTAAACCTTGAATCTTGAAACACTAATTCACCAACTTGTTCTTGATAAAAAAAATCTTTTTTTTCTTGTGAGGGATTCGGTGACCAAAGGGAGAGGAGGAGAGAAAATAATAATTTAAGGTTTTATTAAAAAATTTTTATTATAATAAAGTCCTAATTGTAATCAAATTTGTTTCTTTTTTCCCCCTTTATCCAAAACCGGCCGAACACCCCTTTTATATATATTTTTTCTATTTTTTATTTATTTAATTATTAATTAACTAATTATCTTAATTACCTTAAGTTTTCATAAAATTTTATAAAAAAGAAAATTATTATTTTTTGATTATTTTTCTATTTTTTATGATTTTTAAAGTTTTTAAGAAAAGAAAATGATTAAAAATAGAAAAACTTAAATAAAAATTTGAAATTACAAAAAGTGTAAAAAAGTAATTGCTTGATTTTATAAAAATGAAACTAAGATTAAGCAACGAAGATGCTCTAAAAAGACAGAATTAAGCTACGGCTTATTTTGGAAAATAAGAAAAGAAAACGTGTATATAAGAAATAACAGATAGCCCTGGTCTGGTGCGATGGTTTGTGTGTGTGGGAGTTGGGACGTTTATTTGTAAAGCAAGAGGTCATGGGTTCGAATCCATGGCCTCTTGTTTTGCTATTTTTTTATTTAAAAAAAATTCAAATCAAAGTTGTAAAACAGATAAGAATAAACACTTTTTATAAAAACAAAACTTTTTGAAACTTAATCAATAAGCCAGGAATTAAGCTTTAAAAACAGACTGTTTGAATTAAAAGGAATTTTGCTTTTTACTAAAATTCTACTAAACTAGAAATCTAAAATAAGATAAGACTTGAACAAAGAAAGCTTACAACTACCTTAATACTAACCCAAAAAAAGCACAGCTGGAACCAGAAATAAGCAAATTCAAAAGCATAAACTAAAATAAAATTAAGCACCCACCAAACAAAAAAAAAAATTCTGAGAAAAACTTCTATGAGAACAGACAACCGGCAGACTTTGAGCTTATTTTTAAGCATTAAACAGATCCTTATGAAAATCTAGCATATGCTACCTTTTTGCCTGGCCTATAAGCTATTCTAAACAATAAACAAAATACATTTTGAAATTTAAATAAGCAGTGAAAAGGCTAAATGAAAAGTTATACTGATTTTCTATGTTTTTGGTTTTTTAATGAAAAGTTAAAATAAGCTAAAATCTAACCTTAATAAGCTGTAAACTACTAAAATCTAACCTAATAAGGCAAGTTAAAAAAAAAATTAAACAAAAACTATTGGCTATAAGGCTGAAAAATTCAAATAAGCAGATTGCATAAACTGATAATCCAAACGTCCTGAAAAGAACTCTGAGCTCGATTTTTAAATAAGCAAATGGAACCTTGAGGAAATCTAGCTTATAAAACCTTAAAGCTTGACTTATAAGCTTTCTAAAACTTCTTTTGAAAAGTATTTTTAAACTCAAATGCTTAATGAAAAAGTTAATTGAAAACTGCTAATGTACTCAGTGTATGCTGAGTTTCTTTTGGTTTTGAAAAGACAAATTGCAAATTTTAAGCTCAAAAAACAGGTAACTAGACAAGCTTATTTTTAAAAAACAAATTCAAAAAGATGTACACTACCCTATAATCTACTTGTACACAAAAAGTCAAGTCCTAACAACTACTTTTACTTGCTGATTTTTCAGCTTGAAAATGGCTTTTAGGCCTTTTAGCTGCTGATGCAAATGACACTTATGTAGACAAAACTTAAAAACAAAAGGCAGACCTAAGGACTTATAAATTACTCATTTAAACATCAACTAACTGCAAATGTGTAACAAATTTTTATCTAGACAAGCTTAAGCTAAAAAATGCTTTATAGACTGATTTTTAACTAACAGATATTCTACTGCTTTTACTAAGACTAATCAAAAGCTAGTAAACTTTAGTTAAAACTTTAAAACCTACTCTCATAAACCTCTATATGAATTTTAAGATCATATCAAAGGACTAATTAACCTTTGACAGCACTAACTTTAGTTAGTGCTGTCTAATGCCAGACACCCCTTTATTTTTCTCAAATCCATAATTAGCTTATGAAACTCAGAATTAAACCTTAAACTAAAAATACCAGATGATAATCAGCTTATAATGAGCCTAATGAACATATTTTAACAACTGAATAAGCAGAAATAATAAGCTAATAGTAACTGCTAATATTTGGATTTTTAACTGTTTTATAACTAACATTTGTAAACTTAAATTTAAACTAACAAATGAACTAAAATAAGCAACAAATGACAATAATAGGCAGTAATTAGCTAATCTAAGCAATATTAAACAGACAATAAGCAATAAAAAGCTGAAATGCAAAGTATGTCTAGGATTTAAAGTAACAGTAAAGGAAATAGAAAAAGGAAATGAAAGAGTACCTCCACCTCAGCTAAACAGAGGTGAATGCTCAAAATAAAGCTTATTCTACAAGCTCTGGCTTGTAAATAACAAGCCAGTAAAGTCCAATAAGCCCTTCCCAAACTGGCTTATCATCCAATAGAAAGCAGTCCATAATAAGCAAAGGAATTTGACAGTTTTGGAGAGTTTAAGTAGAAATTAAGCTTATGGGTAGGATTAACTGAATAACTAAAAAAGAGCTTTTTTGAGCTTATTTAACAATAGTGGAATTTAATGTATCAAAACAAGACATAATTTAAAAGCAGAAGGTGAATGAAAATTTCATTAATAATCAAAAGTTTACATTACTGAAAATTGGTAATTACAGTATTTAAAAACACAATAAGCTGAAAAACTATAAGCTACACTACCCTACACTAAATTACCCTACTCCTCGATATTCAACTCTGTGTGTGATAACTTCTCTTTATAGCCTGGTGATGAAGCTTCTAGATCTTCATACGCTCCTCCATCCATTTAATCATAGCCCTCCATTAATAACTAACTCTTGATCAAGCCCTTGAATCATTCCACGTCAAATCAACCAATAGAAACGCCCCGGATCGCCAGCGTGTCAACTAACTATCATACGTGGCAGGGTTTCCTTCTAGAAGCGTTTAATTTCACTTAAATGAGGGTAATTAGGGCAGGGTAAAATTTGGGGATGAAGATGAACAGTAAAAGGGTTTCCCGCCCCTTTTCTTTCTTATAACGTTTATTTGACCCGGTGAAATGAGGGCTTTGACTTTGGGCTCGTTTCATAAAACAAAGGGTATTTGGGCTACGAGTTTTGGATTTAATTTTGGGCTTGGGTTAAAGGAAAAATGTTATAGGTTTATATATAAGAGACTAACGACCGTTAGTCCTAAGGCTTTTAGGGACTGACGGGGTTATGAGTTTAGGGACTTATGGTGAAATTGTTTTAACATTAAGGGCTCATTTGGGATTTTGAGGGTTTTGTCGTTTTGTGGGTTGATCAAGGGTTAACTGATGTTGACTTTTTGTTGACCTTTTGCTAGAAAACTAAACTAAATATCATAGTAGTAAAACTGTAAAAGAACATATGGCTACACCCCTTTGAACAAAAACTAAAGTAAATATCATGACATAACCTGTTTATCATAAACACTTTTGCAATGTCATTTTAAACAATACTCATTGCATATCTAATTCATTACGAATTGCATATCAAATTCGTTATTTATCGATTCATCACAGAACCCACATGGCATTCTCATTTCCTTCTCATAATAAAGATATTAAATCTGATAAGAAAACCATTATGAAACTTTTCGAGTAACACAACTTGGGTATATAATGGGTGACAAATTCTTCAATTAACAAGAACCCACATGGCATTCTCTTATGTCCAAAATGAAGGCATGTGTGTAAATTGAATTACAACAATGTAATCAATCAAATTAAACCTTAAAGGCGAACACCCCAAGCTTCGTTGTTTCGCAGCCCGGCTACGATTCATCAGATTGGCACGACCCTCCTCAACAACTTATCCCGGTGTCAATCATACGCCTTGGAAACCATCCACAAAAGTGTCATCACATATTCTGACAAAATCCAGTAACAAAGAAGACAGTAAGCAAAAGATCAAAAATTCGACAACAAAGTTGCAACTTATTATTATCTAAGAAAAAAAACCACGTATCTTTTTTCACTAAGCCGAAGTATAGGGTCATTAGTCATAAGCAAACCGTGTTGTAAATGCAAACGATGGCTGAAAATACTTGAGCCTTTGTTGCTCTCTCACTCATTCCTGCAGACTCTTCTGACAGACTTGCTTAAATCAACACCTTCTGCTTAAAACAAATTACTAATAAAGTACGCTTTCTGTTACCTTTGGGTCAAGTCCAATTATATGTGGAATAACCACCTATGAAGCTAACCACCGTGTTCAGTGTTGGAAAGATGGACTCGTGTATGATTTATTCACTAATGTGTCTTTTCAAGGAGTAGCAGGCGGTTTTGGTATCTTCTGTGGTGTAAGATATGGTGGCTGATTTGTTTTGTTGGAAATCTACATTTTCTCCCAAAAGGATATACCAAAATAAGAATACAACCAATTCAATTAAGCAACTCTCAGTCACGAAAACACAAATATGCTCCATAACCGGTAACAATAGTTTGTGGTGTTGGAGGGACAAGAGGTTCATAATTCATGTGAGTGATTTCATATACGTTTCATCTGGGGACGAGTATACGTCTTCGTGACAATATTGTTTCGGGAAAAACAAGGCGGTAGCTATTCAAATGGAAGATAAACTTTCTACTTTTAAGTTCACATCACTATTCGTGGGAGGGCATCATGTATGTGGATTTGATTTGGATGGAGTTGTAAAGGCAACAATGATTGGGGACAAACTAATGTCCCGGATAGAACACCTCACGCGTTCACTAGTTTAGCCTTGGGGATCAACCACACTTGTGGAATTTGGTCAGTAAGCAAGTATGTAACTTGTTGAGGAATCGCTCTGTGAACGGTCGGTATAATCTTTCGAAACCATTGTTGCGGATATTGACTTCACACGTGGATTGTTGTCCACTGATGGTTCTATTCTTTGTTGGGGGAATTGGATGGGTTTATCCAACTTCAAGTTTTAAGGACCCATTACTTCCTGAACCGCGCGTTTCTTACAAGAGAAACTTTGCAACAACCGAAGGTCAATATGTACTAGGTGCAATACAAAACATATTACCCCACATGCAAACTGTCGTTGGTACTTATTGCTCTTGGATCTGTAGGGCTCTGTATAAGTATGAGTGCTATACTTCATTTTATGCTCACCTGTGGTGCTTTATGCACCAAAAGTAGTTTGCAAGTTGAAACAAACAATAGTCCAATTGAGGAATTACACCATCAAACAAGAAGTAGTCGACGGTTCGTGATGAAAGTTACGGAATTGTGATCTCAATATTGCTACAAATAGGTTTTCTCTAGAAAACAACATTGGGTTGGGTGGTTACGGTGTTGTGTATAAAGGAAACTTGGTTGATGGTTGTGTATAATGGCTACCTCACAACCATCAACCAAGTTTCCTTTATACACAACACTATAACCACCCGACCCAATGTTGTTTTCTGGAGAAAACCTTTTTGGAGCAATATTGAGATCTCCAAGTGTCAATTCTATAATTTTCATCACCAACTGTCGACTACTTCTGGTTGGATGGTGTAATTCCTCAACTGGACTATTGTTTGTTTCAACTTCCAAACTACTTTTGGTGCATAAAGCACCACGGGTCAGCATAAAAGGAAGTATAACACTCATACATATACAAAGCCCTATAGATCCAAGAGCAAGAAGTACCAACGACACAACCAGAACCCGTCGATTACGTTTTACATGTGGGGTAATATGTTTTGTATTGCACCTAGTACATATTGACCCCCGGTTGTTGCAAAGTTTTTGTGATTGTGGGTCAATCCCACAATCACACTTGTAAGAAACGCGCGGTCCAGGAAGTAATGGGTCCTTAAAACTTGGAGAAGTTGGGTAAACCCATCCAATTCCCCAACAAAGAACGAATCATCAGTGGACAACAATCCACATGTGAAGCTATTACCCGCAACAATGGTTTCGAAAGATAACACCGACACGTTGACAAAGCGATTCTTCACAGAACCCCCAACAAGTTACATACTTGCTTATTGACCAAATCCCACAAGTGTGGTTGATCCCTAAGGCTAAACTAGTGAACGCGTGAGGTGTTCTATCCGAGACATTAATTTGTCCCCAATCATTGTTGCCTTCACAAATCACAACTTCCATACCAAAAAAATCCAATTACATGTTGCCCTCCCTTCGATATAGTGATGTGACTTAATAGTAGTAAGCTTATCTTTCATTGTACATCTGCGCCTTGTTTTTTCCCGAAACAAAGAAACAAATTTTTGTCATGAAGACGTAGTACCACAGTAGTACTAGTCACGGGATGAAATGTTAGGAAATGCATACTCACATGTAATTTTAGAACATATTGTCCGCCAACATAGGCATTATTTGATAAAAGGTTGTGGTTGGTTGGTGTTAGTTAAAAGGCATAAAGCATCTTGTATACGGCATGTTTATTGATCTTTGTAACGCGAGAGAGCGAGGGTTGAGGTTGGGAATTTGGTTGTTGTTGTTTTTAGGCTTTAAACTTTTGCTAGCAGATGTGGGTCTATTAGGTCCGTGGGATACTAGGCTTGGCGGGGGGTGAGTGGGGTGGTAACCATGGGGTTGGGTGGTGGTTTGGGCTGGGGGGGGGGTGTAGGGGGGGGGGGGGCAGGTGGAAGGCTGGGGGGGGCGGGGGGGTGGTAGGGGTTGGGGTGTGTGGGGGTATCACCCCCGGAAAAAATGTTGAGGGCATACCATGTACCCATAAACCCCCACACACCCAATTCACCTACTGGTTTAGGGGGCGACGTCTACGGTTCATTCAGCAGAGGGCATGTCCATTCCGGGTCTTATTTTTGAAGCATCATAGCTAGCTTTGGTGTTTTGAATATAATATACTTTTACCATTCAACAACTACAACTCTAAAAACCAACACACGACCTCCTATCACAATTTTACATATAAAAACCCACACCCCCCACCCCCCCCCCCCCCCCCCCCCCCCCCCCCCCCACCCCCACCCACCAACCACCCCCCTACCCCCCCCCCCCCCCCCCCCCCCCCCAAATAATAGCGGGTGGGGGACGCGGGGGGGGGGGGGTTGGTGGTTTCGGGGGGGTACCGCGTGGGTGGCGGGGGTTTGTTGGGTGCGGTGGTTTAAATTTGTTGGTTACTTAATGAATGGGAGTTTTACCTATTGTTAATAGAACTTTATACGTTTTTCATGGTATGCCATCTTCATGTTTTTTCCGATACAAGACAAAAAAAAAAAATAAAAGGATGTTACATCCATCAAAAGCTACAAAATCTATGTTACACATAATATTTGTCAATTAAATATGGAGGGTAAAAAGGTATATCATGAAACAACATAAAGCAACATGATTTTACCAAAACACAAATCATTATGTGAATATCTTAATGACTTGAAGTGTTTTGGTCCAATCATATTGCTTCACGTTGAAGTGTTTTGGTCATCTCTCTTTTTTACCCTCATCTCTCTTTTTACCCTCTAGTGACAAAATCATTATGTGCAAATAATTTTGTAAGTTTTTTTTGATGTAGCATTCCTCAAATTTAAAATAACTTTACACTACATAATGAAACTTGTACTTGAATGAAAACACATTTTTATGTATAACTATATACTTATATGAAGTAAGCACGATAAAATAGGGTTCATATATGAAAGTGTTGTGAATTTAATAAAAAAGCAAGAAATATAATGAAATTTAGTGTATAACAACATTGGTATATTTTTAGAGTTTTGAATAATTTCTGTGAAATTTAAACAAGCTTGCATAAAAAGAAATAAAAAGATATCACCATACCACTTCAAACATAAATGCACTCTTTCTTCACCCACAAACATTTTATGACTGCAGATCTAAAGATTTGGTTTGAATGTTTTGACTGTAGAAACCACATCTGGAAACCACCAGATCTGTAATCCATAAACAATTTTAACAACTTAATACACTCAAATAATATACTACAAACAAAAGATATTCAAACTTAGATTATGTTATTGATTACATCATATTTCAAACTGAGAGAGTGTTTCTTCAAGCTTATTAATTGAGCTTATGAGCTTAATATACAACAAACATCATGAAAAAACCCATTTACAGAAGTGAAGTTATACCTTTTGTGTTAGAAAACCTAAATGAAAAACCTGCAAATGAGAAGACATTAAGTGAGTTTTTTTTTTAACAAAGATAGTGAAGTGAGATTGAAGTATATAATGAGACTACCATGGCTAGGGGTGGCAATTCAGGTCGGGTTCGGGTTGGCGGGTTCGGGTTGGCAGGTTGGCGGGTCAGAAAACCTCAACCCGAACCTGATGCGTTTAAATAATCGGGTCAGCTATGTCAACCCTAACCTGTTTACACATAACCCGAACCTGACCCATTTAACCCATATATATAATTGGGTTGGCGGGTTAAATAGGTTACACGGGTTGAATAGGTTAAATGGGTTTCGGGTTGACTCATCTAATCCGTTTTATATACAAAAGTTGGCACATTACACATGTTAAACAAGTTAAACGGGTTTGCGGGTCGACCCGTTTAACCCATTTAACACATATAATAAAATATAAATAATTTTTATTTTTAGAAAAAATCTTAAACGGGTTGACGGGTCGACCAGCTTAATTTATTCTCAACCCAAACCTAACCTGTTTAATAAACGGGTCAGATAGGTCGACTCAAACCCGACCCGAAATCTATTAGACTCAACCCAAACCTGCTAATTTTCGTGTCGGTTTCAGGTCGGGTTTCGTGTCGGGTCAGAAATTGCCACCCCTAGTTTTAAGGGCCTTCATAAGACTTAAGGCTTATAAGTCTTATACTTGAATGCTTAATGGGCTGACCCGGCCCATTAAAT
>BQNB010060536.1:0-36885 GCA_026074375.1 Tanacetum coccineum
AGAAGAGCAGAATCAACCCGGAGTTATACAATAATTTCTTCTTAAACTTATGGATGATTTGCAAATTCTTAAAAGAAGCCAACAAGAAAAGAAGGAGACGGCAGCTCAAGGTTTTATTCCATATTGGAATGTTTCTATGCTTGATAATGAAGAAGCTAGAGATAACTTTTTGAAGGACGTTTACACCTTCTTAAGGAAGTTTAGTCGTATACCTTTTGGAGTAACACCAAAAGTTATATTGATAGCTTGGGAAAGTTTTGGCAAAATTAAGGATGCTTTGATGGACAAGCAATATCAACAAGAAGATATTCAAGAATTGATGAATAAACTCCTTGAAGATGTGCGAAATATTAGAGAAGAGTTTTCAGTATATATTAATTGTCCAAGCTGGAATCGTCCTCTTTTCTACTTTGATAATGACGATGATGAGTATACTGTTATATGGAGAAGGCCTAAAGCAATCACACCCGATGAACCATCTGAAGAACCCGAGGACTCTCTCATAATGGGGGACGAGCATTTCGACACTATTCCTGAAAAGGAATCGGACGAATTAATAAAGTCTAGTGTTGAGAACCTTGTCCCAATCCCAAGTGAGTCCGAGGATTTTTCCGATAATGAAAGTGAATGTGATGTGCCCGAGTGTGATGAAACTTTTCTGACTTTTACAACTTTCTCGAATCCTCTCTTTGATTCAAACGACGATTTCACCTCTAGTGATGATGAGTCACTTTCTGATGAGGACGTTCCAATGGAAAATTTCAAGATTTATTCGAACCCTCTTTTTGATGACGAAGAAATCATTTCTACCAAGATAGATCCGCATTCCTTTAATGCCGAGTCTAATCTTATCGAATCTTTGCTTAATCGAGATACTTTGATTGATTCTTCACCTAAGATTGATTATCTTCTCGAGGAGTTCTCCGGTGAACTCGCTCATATCAATCCAACTCCACCGGGAATTGAGAAAGCCGACTTTGATCTAGAGGAAGAAATCTGTCTTGTTAAGAATTTGTTGTATGATAATTCATCTCCACGACCGCCGGAAGAACTTAATTTGGAAATTGCTGATACGATTCTTGAGTCTCTCTCTCCATCTCCTATCCCCGTCGCGGATAGTGACTCTCTTATGGAGGAGATCGATTTATTTCTTGCTTCCGATGACTCGATGCCACCGGGCATTGAGGACGACGATTATGACTCGGAAGGAGATATTCGTTTTCTTGAAGAATTGCTTAATAATGATTCTCTTCCCTTTCCCGAGTTTGAATCATTTCATTTTAATCCGTCATTTCCTCGTCCTCCTCTAGAACCACCGGATATTGAGATTAGATTAATTAATAAGACCGATGCACCCGTGATAAACAATGTTGATGAAGATGAATGTTTTAACCCAGGGGAAGGTGAGATTAATGTTGAAGGTGACGATTCCTTCACAATTGTCACTAGGACTTTTCTCCCGTTTCTCACCTACCCTGAGGTTTCTCCCTTACTTTCCTCCACCAGAAACGAGGATACCATTTTTGACCCCAGAATCTCCACTTAGAGCCGGTGGCCTCTCATCGGGATGGAACTTTCATGTGCTTTAATGTTTGTTCAAACATTAATGAAAGCCCGATTGAGATTTTCTCTTCCATTTACTCTCCCTAAGGACGAATGAATTCAGGGATCGAGTCAAGCTATGTGACTCGGTTACCAAAAACAAAGCGCTTCGTGGGAGGCACCCCATGCTTATCCATTTTCTATTTTCTTTCTAGCTTCTAATGTGTTGTGAGGAGGCTTGTACTCTTCCGTTCTTTGTGTTTGTTGTTTGTACTTGTGATTGTTTGCAGGATTGACCCAAATTTTCTGAAGACTCTCGTGTTCGGTGTTTTGTCCCGGTCCACTCGAGCTTCCTAGCCTTTGCTTGCCATTAGTTTGGGGAAATCCGATATCCTAAAGATTATTATCGACTAACATTTATCTTATAAGGGGGCAAAACACTTTTAAACGGCTAAAGATTTTTGTGATACTTTCTTCATGTTTGAGTTATGCATTCAACCTTTTTGAGTTCTAGTATGGGGTTTTTAAGTCTTAGGCTAGGAAACATTGAGGACAATGTTTGATTTTAGTATGGGGTAGTATATCTTCGATATGATCTTGCCTACTTTTAACCGTTGTTCTCACGTACCCCGTTTTCCTACAAAAATTTTCAAAAATATGAAAAAATTTAAAAATTTTCAAAAATAAAATAAATGTTTTTGTCACAATTTTGACTTTCTTGCTGGGTAAGAATAAGAGTAAATTTTGACCTGATCGAGCGTGTTGAGCTCTAGCTTGTTCCTTAACTTTTAGGCTAAGCGTTCGCTAATTTGCGAAGAACGAAAAATGATAGAGTTAAGTATGAGTAGGATGCTAAACAAAGATTATTTGGAAATCTTAAGAGCTCATGTATGTAACTTGTTGCTTTTTCTCCCATAAGCTCTTAACCGGATTAACATACGTGTTGTTTTTGGAGATTAAACTTAAATCAATAATTTTTTATGTAATATATAGCAAAAAATTTAGTCTTAGTTTAAATTTATATTTGAATTTTTCAAAAAGAAGTCTTCTTTAAATAAATAAATATATATAAAAAAAATGATAAGATAATAAAAAATATAAATAATAATAAAAGCTGTGGGTTGATAAAAGTTTACTACCTCTTGGCGGCTCACAACCGATGTGGTAGTCTTCTAAAGAAAGCCCATAGCAAGAATAAAAATCCGAGACTGATAAAAGTTTGTTGCATCTTGCCGGCTCACAACTGATGTTACAGCCTTCTAAAAAGTCGAGGGTTACAATTGCATAAATGTCTAAATAGTTAAATTAAATTAATAAATTGACTTCTTTTTGTTAAATTCAAATATGCTTTTGCACTTTGACTATTCTATTTTATAAGCTATGAAAATTCAGGAAACCTAAGGTCCGTGAGTCCCGATACTAGTCTCTGTGGGGTGTCAAAAGCCTGGTCACTTAGCCGTAAGGTTGGGATGTGCCAAGACGAAAGTCGCTACATGGGATGATCTCGCCTTTAAACTCATTATTCTAAGGTGGAACGTAAAGCATAGTATGTTGCAAAAAGTTGATCCATGGTTGAAATTCAAGATAAGCACACTCACTTAAGATATAATAAATGTCGGGAGTAAAAAAGTTCACAAGTTGCAAATATGAGTAGTGTTAGCATCCTTACTGATATTTAGCTGTGATTTTGTTTTAAGCTTGGTTTGGATAAGTGAAAAGTCGGGAACGATGAATTTATCCTGTTTGGGGCATTCTCGGAATCGAAATGCATCTTGTTCTATGATCCCTAACAGTTATGGAAATAACAAAAGTTGAAATAATTTCAATATATATAAAAAAATGAAAATGAAAAGTTTTAGAAAAATGGGAAATAGGGGTGTTTTATAACTTGTGACCTCTTAATTCTCTCAACAAAAATCTTTGCTACTTTTCAAAGGTTTAGTTTGGGGAAGTTTTGAGGTATTTGGTTATAAGGCATATAATATTGCGTGAGGACACGCAATCGCTTAGTTTGGGGAATTTTTATATGTGTGAAAACAAATATCCATTTTATATCAAAATAGACCTTAAAAAGACCAAAACTGTGCATAAAAGGCTTGTATATTCCTTGTTTTGTCTTTGTGATTGTGTAGGTGCGGATATTGCAAAAATCGCAAGAAAACGGTCAAAACCGGACAAACACGGACACGGGAACGGAAGAGCACACAAGAAGCTGGGGATTCTATAGCAAAAGAACAAAAAAGTCATCTCCTGGTCAACCTCAGTCAACTCTTGGTCAACATGAAAAGACAAAATTCTAAAAACACCAATTCAGTCCGTCAAATAAATCTAAATCACAAAAACAACCCAAAACCCTAACACCCGTTATCTTTTAATACATATGAGATAACAGGCGTTATCACTAATAAAACCTAAATCCAATGCCCAAGCCCAAAAACCTATAACTCTGGCCCATTCATTTTAATAACAACCCAAGTCAACGAGCCCAAGTAGCCCCAGTCAAACCCCCTTCTCAAACGAGCAGGAAAAGATGTTACTACTATTCACCGTCTTCTACCTTTTCACCCAGGGTCAAATCATAGAGGCAAATCCCAAATTGGAAGGGACATTAGATGGACAATTCATGGGATCAAGTACACATGGGCAGAGTTATACATCACCTAATTCCCTCATTGGCTAAGACCCATGTGAAGAATGACACGTAGGCTAGTAAGGAAGCACAAGGAAATGGGTATTTTGCACTCATTCTACACTCAGAAGTAACACAAGGGTGTCACATCACGGATTGCCACGCTAGCAATCCGTGTGAGACAATCTAATCCAATGATTGAGGAATGGTATCCAATGATTGAGAAAAATAGATAGAGGAGATCATGAAGAGTGTCTAACTGAATTGAGGGACTAGAAGCTTCAGCTGGATACTATAAATACCTACACACTCACACATTCAAAAGAGGAGTTACTAGTTTTAGCTTTTAGATAGTTAGTAGTTTTTAACTTAGTAAATTTAGCTTAATTTTCATTTTAAATCTCTTGTAATCTCCTTTTAAATAATGTAATCAAGTTTTCAGTTAATGAAACTGAGTTTTTACTTAAAAATAATCTGTTATAAGCTCTTGTTTTTACTCGTAAGTTTTTAATCTTCTTCAAATGATAAGTTACTATTACATAAGCTCAGAATTGTACTCCTTTCGATATTTGAGCTCATTCTGGCTCTCACAAGCTCATATAACGCATCAGTGTATTGAGCTTAACTTAGTTTAATTACTCAAAACTTAAAATCAGCTTAAAAGTAAATTCTTATGCTTATTTGGTACTATAACTTTTATGGAAGCCACTTACAACACCTCAAACTGACCTCTCTAAACATATATCCTATTATGAGTTCTTTGATTTGTGATTTTGTGAGTTCGGGATTTTTGATTTTGATATTTGAGTTATTTCTGTGAATTTCTTATTTTGATTTTGGATGACAATTTTTGATTTTAGAGATGTACACTCTTTTCTTGCATTGTAGTTCGTTTATTTGTATTGAGTTTTAATGGAGTTTGTTGAGTTATTGGGACGAAACTTATATTGGACTTTCTTATAATGGCTTATCTTAAGATAAGCCTTATGAGCTTGTGATGCTCATTTGAGCTTTGTTAACTTTGTTTTGCCTAAGGTTTCTGTAACTTTTCTTTTATCTAAACGATATTAAGATTTCTAGCTTTGATATGCTTCGTTTGTTTATCAATTGCTTATTATCGCTTTCTAGCTTAGTTTATTTGTGCTTATTATCATTCGCTATATGTTATTAGTATTTATTGATCATCTATCTTTAGTTTAATATAGCTTAGATCTTAGTTTGCATTTTTCTGCTTATAAAAATCATTAAAAACCAAAAGAATAGCGTTTGCTTAGTTTGTGATCTAGTTTCTAGCTATTTGATTGTTGAAATTACTTTTTAATCAAGCTTTGTTATACGCTAATAGTTATTGGAATCTAAGTTTGTTTCAAATAGTTTTTAAGTTTCATACGCTTATGTTGAATCTGTCTTGAATATAAGGGTGTTTGGTTTTGTGAGATTTGGAACTCCTTAAAGTCAAAATGACGTTGTTGCATTCTCATTTGAGTTAATTTCATTATCATATCATAATCAGTAGTTAAGTGGGGTTTTTCTCAAAATAAATAGTCATAAGCTAAAAAAGTTTAAGCTCAATACCTTTGTTCCTGCACCAGGGATTTTTTCCTTTTTACTTAGTGCATCTTAAGCTTAAATCATTTCTAGTAATTGTAATAGTTTTAATTGCTTTTAGTTTTAAGTTTTACATATGTTAGAATTGGAATTTTAGGTCTGCATTTGTAGGAGTTTGAGTGTAGTTCATTAGCATTTGTCAAGTGCATCAGCAGCATAAGCTGCAAACTGTCCTTTTCATAATCAAAATTCAGTAGGTAAATCTAGTAATTAGGATTTGATTTTTGGTTTTTAAGTAGATTAGAGGTGATAGTTTATCTGTTTAAAAATAGATTTCATTAAAAAGCTCTTTTAGTCAATTGTTTTTAAGCTCAAAGTTGAGCTTTTGTTCATTTAAGTTTTCAAGACCAAAAGTCAGTTTTCATTACTTGATAAGTCTGTTTTTCACAAGTCTTTTTCTATAAGCTCTAGTTTTTAAAATTTCTTTCAAAAAGCATTTTCTTAAAGCCTTTAAGCCAAATTTTTATAAAAAGCAAACCTCATGTCTTCAAGTGCTTGTTTGAGTGCTTAATTTTAAGAACAAAGTAGTTGTTTTGTCTGTTTGTTCACCATTACTAACTTTAAGTTAGTACTGGTAGTCTTAAGTTAAGTCTGGTAGGCTTATTTAAGCTTATCCTTATCAATTCAGCTTATAGGATTAGGATAGTTTAGGAAATAGCTTATCTTTCATATGGTTAGATTTAAGTTAGCTTTTTAGTTCTTAAAATTTAAAAATAGGCCAAAAATATAAGTAGTTGGTTCCTGCCAGTTTATTAAGCCATTTTCAGCTTATTTTTTCAGTTTTTAAAAGTAGTGTTTTCACAAAAGTAGCTTATTCTTAGCTTATCTTCACTTTTGTTTTTCAAATTTTAAAAAAAATTAAAAAAAAAGTAAAAAACCTGGGCCTGGGACTCGAACCCAAGACCTTTCCCTCACAAACCCACACACTTACCGTTTGCTTCAATAGCTCATCCAATTACCTTTCTTCCCATTTAATTCTTATAGTCACATTGGGCCTTAAGCCTAATAATAAGCCGTAGCTTATTTCACCATTTTCCTAGCTTATTAGATAAGCTGGGATCTTGAGCTTAATTTTCTTGTGATCTTTGTAACTTGTAGGACTTTTTGTAAATTTTTGGCATTTTTCCATTTATTAGATTAATTTTAATAATTTTTCTTAGTTTCAAAGTTTCGAAAATACATAAAAAAAATAGAAAAATAACTTTAAAAAATACAAAAAATAGTTTTTAGGTTTAGAATAATTACTTTTAGTTTTACATTTATTAAAATCATTTTTACACTTTGTAGATTTATATTTTCAATTTTTCATTTTTTTAAATTTAGTTTTAAAAATAGTATTTTATTATAAAAAATAGTTAAAATTAGTTTTCTAAGTTTTTATAGTATTTTAGATTTTTATAAATTTAAAAATCATTTTTTAAAAATTTTTAGGAATTAATTTTCTATTTTCTAGGATTTAAATAGGTTTATTTAGTTTTTTTTAATTCATAATAAATACAAAAATAATAAAAAAAATAATTTTCTTTTTCCTAAAATTTTATTTTGCCTTAATTTAGGTTTAGAAATTTTATTTGCATTTTTAGGAGTTAAATTTAGTTTAGTTGCTTATTTGTCGCATCATTTTCGTGCCCGTTAATTGTCTTTGTGTTTAATTACTTTTATTTGCTTATTTTAATTGTAGTTTTTAATTAGTAGCTATAGATAATCAAATCAATCTTCGAACCCATTCAAATCATTGTCCAATAACAAACGGAGTTTCAATTTCATAAATCGTTGGAGGATAACGACCCGGGAATCATACTTCCCGGTTAATACACGTATTATACTATATATATATTTGTGAAGATTTTCTTTTTTTCTTTTGTCCTCAAGGGTAATTTGGTAATTTTCCATCATATATTATATTTTATTATTACGTGTGTAAGATTTTGACGAATCAGTAGCAACGAAAGTCTCTACAATAGTTTGAAGCTCGGGTTCAACTATTTGCTTGGAACGTCTACGATTACGTCGCTTCGAAATCGTGAAAGATTCAACTATTAAATTCGATGAAGAGCGGGTGCACATGCACTAACAAAATAAGAGAAATAAATCTAAAAGAAAAATATTTTTTTAACCGATAGTCAAAAGTGCACGGTAGCTCTCTAGAAAACGTACAAAGAAGCGGAGGAGCGGGTAAGCGCGAAGCATTTTAAAAACCTTCTCCTTTCGGGTCAAAATTCGTAGGATCAACCCTCCTTATACCTCTCTTATAGTTTGTTAATCTAAAGGTGAGCCGATTAAACAATTGACAACACGATTTATTTTGTTGATTTTTTAATTTTTTTGGTACTTTCAATACTTTAAGAAAAGTATTGTTGGTGTTTTAATAAATCCACAAAAATTAAAATGAGAAAAATAAAATATTTTTGTATTTTTTAAGTTTTATATAAAAGAAAAATAATAAAGAAATGTAAAATATATATTCACAAAAAACGATAACTTCACGGGAGAGGACCTCAAATAGACACAGATCTTCAAACCTCAAACGCGATAATTGTAACAAACCTCCCCGGCAGCGGACGCAAAAATTTGATCCGTACTTTATATATATATAAATATATAATATATATATATATATAGTATAAATATATTATATCTATATATATAATATATATAATATATATAATATATATACCTAATAAAAACAATTAGGCAAACTACTCTTGTGAAAGAGTAATAAGCTAATTACTAATAAAAATAAATTTCCCGGAAAGTATTGATGAATAAGATTAACCCTGGCGTAAGGAATTATAAAGTATATATATATATATATATATATATATATATATATAGAGATATATATATATATATATATATATATATATATATATATTATAACTAATAAAACAATTAGGCAAAACTAAACTATGAAAGGAGTAAAAATCTAATCACTAATAAGAAATATATTTCCGAAAGTATTGGATTGATAAGAGATTACCCTTAGGAAAGGATAAAGTTCAAATCGTTCCCGAGTCTTTTTCCCAACGAAGCGTGAATATTGCAAATCTTGTTTCGGTTCGTGATCGCGTGCTTGAATAATCAAAATTTTGGATTTTGGGTTCTAAACCTACTAACGCAAAGGGAAAACATATAAAGGCACGCTAATCTAGAAATTAAGGCAATTTAAAAATCCTAACGACATTTAAAAACAATTAAAAACTAGTTAATAACTAAAATTTACTAACTAATTAACTAAAAATGACAAATTTAAACTCTAAAAACTCAAAATGTAAATTTCTTAAACCTAAATGTATTAAACTAATTTTTTTAAAACATAAATTATTTTTTTGAAATTTTATACTATTTAAAACTATTTTTAAAACTAAATAATACTCAAAATTAAACTAAAAATACTAAACATAATTATAAAAATTCGAGAAAATTTATAAAAATACTAGATACTATTTCTGAGGTTTACAAAGAAAAACTGATCAAAAAGCTAGAACCAATAAGCTGCTAAAAATCATTAAGCTAAAAAAAGCTTAGAACTAAAAACGTATAAAAATTTAATGGTGTAAAGGGATAATGAAAAAGTACCATAGGGGCTAGATGTAAGGACGTGTGTTTGTGTGAGGAGTGACCCAGGTTTCGAGTCCAGTGACAGTCCCTTTATGCTAAAGACATTTTTTTTAACTTTTCTTTTTGTGAAAAACAGCTAAAGTTTAGGTTAAAAATAAGCAACTTTACATAAACGATCGATATACAAAAACTTAACTATTAAGCTAGAAAAAAAGCCCGTTCAAATTTGACATAGCTGTATATTTAGGACTTTGACACTTAGTTAAAACTGTTTGGACTTAATAAGCTTAAAGATGACCAAAAAGCTAAATAAAGTCCAATAAGCTAAAAACAAACTTTAACCTAGACTTAATAAGCACTAGTGATTAAAAATAAGCAAGCACAATAAGCCGAGAAACCACTAAAACCATTGAGACAATAGACTCTAAACAGATCTTAAAGGACTTTTACTACATTTTTAAGCTAAGATTTAAGGATAAATAAGCACTAGGAAAAAGCTAAAAACTAATAAAAAACAGAAGAAATACCTATACTCTACAATACACAAATAAGCTGGATTAAGCAAACAAGATAAAGAATAAGGCAAGAAAGGAAGTGAAAATGACAGTCGTAAAACAATTTTATTAGACATTAAAATGAAAATGACACTTGTAGAGTGTAGCTAAAAAATTAAGACTCAAAAACTACTTTTGACTAATTGAAAAACTTGAAACAGATTAACAATAGACTCTAATAAGCTAAATACAACAAAAATTAACCAAAGTTTAGCTAGAATTTGACCATTAAGGATCTGAAAATTTAGATACTAAACCATCTAACTTGACTAAATGTTGAGCTGAAAAATATTCAACAGGCAAAAGCCCAAAAACAACTTGTACTCCAAACAGAATGTAATTTGATTGCAAATAATATCACATTTTGGACACAAAAACTACACTTCAAGCATACTTTTTATAAAATTAACCACAAAGACAGTTTAGAACACTTTTGAAATGGCAGACTTGAGAATTTGATCAATCAATCTAAAAACTTGACAAAACTTATTTTAAGCTAATGAAAACTAGCATTGAGACTTAATAAGAGCTTGCGTAAACCTATTTGAGCATTACGAACAAATTGTACACAAGTTTTCTAAGTTTAAGCTCCATAACCCAGAACACCGCCTTAAAACGAAAAAATTCAACATCAAGCTAAAACATCTCAAATTAAGCATCAAATAATGAAAACAGATTAAGAACTAAACATGTTAAGACAAATAAGGTACAAACTTAAGTTAAATATAAAGCACTAGATAATAAGCTAGACTAATGAGCAATTTTAACTATTTTTGGACAGATTTAATGAAAACTCAAATTAAGCTATATTTAAACTATAAACTAGACTCTTTAAGCTATATTAAGACTGAGTAAGCACAATAAAAACAACAATAAGCACTAATAAGCAGATTCAAAAGCTAAAACAGAAATAAAAGATAAAAAAGAAAAATAGTACTCACTTGGTCCTTTGCTCAAAACAAGGACTAAAATGCTCTATAGAGCTTATCTACAAGCTCCAGCTTATTGAAAACAAGCTGGTAAAGTCCCATAAGCCCATCCAAATCTGGTTTATCATCCACTTTTGAGCTTATAATGATTTTGATTGATTTTAGTAGATTAACTTATTCAGTTTAACTATGGGGTAGTTAAACTAATTAAGTAGTAGCTTATAAAGGAAAAACGAGCTTATTGAACTTATTAAGTGATTTTACAAAACATTCTAAGCTAAAAAAATTCATAAAAGTAAAACTGAAATAACTTGAACACGAATTTAAAATGAACTAAGAATTTTATTAATAATCAAAGAGGTTACAATGCTTTAAAGAAAAGAAATTACAATAAGACAATAAGCTAAATTAAAACTACTAAAAAACTAGATATCCTCTACTGTGTCAATTGCAGCCCTATTTATAGCAATGAGCAGAAGGTTCTAGGCCTTGAGGAGCGTCTATATGCTTCAATCCAAGCCCTTGAATCATAACAACCTTCCAATCATCCATTTTGAGCCCTTGATTGCCTCCACATCCTCTTGACCAATGAAATTGCTTGGGATTGCCAACGTGGCATGGGATTGATGTCATTCCTTGCCATGTAAGCCTTCTAGAAAGGATTCGTGTGTGTGGAGTAAAGGGTTTTACCTGTGTTAATCGTTGTGTGAAATTGGGAGGGATAATGAACAGTAAAAAAGGCATGTGATTTTGTTATTTGACTGGATTCAGTATTTGGGTTTGGGCTTTTTGTAATAACTTGGACCATTTAGACTGGATAAAATGGATTTGGATATTTGGACTTTTAGTTTCATATTAGGCTTATGAATAATATTATTCAAGTGTTAATGGGCTAACCTGGCCCATTAAATGGGTTACAGGTTGGCCCATTAAAAATGAATATGACTTCAGCTTCGTTTTCTCATGCTCTTCTAATCCCATGCTCGATTTTGTCCGTTTTGGCATCGTTTTTGTCCATTTTTGATATATCCGTTACCTGCAAGACACAATTCATAATACAAACGTGTACAATGTATTTTCTATTTGTTTTTTGGTCATTAAAGCTCATTTTAATAAGGAGAATTGATATGTGATTAAACACATATCAACCTACTAGAAACCCTAACAGACCCAAAGCTCATAATTGGGCTTGGGCCTACTAACCTATCCTCTAATACTCCCTCGTAGTCCGAGCGGCGAAATAACAAAAGCTCAGACTGGAGTAGAAAACAAAATAAAACATTAAAGCAATAACTAGTTATTTGATGAAGACAACCGACAGCAAGCGAAGACTGATCTTCAAACTTGAAAGTCCGATTCTTCAAACTTGAAAGTCACGAACTGATAAATATGAATAAACCAATGTTTTTTTCATACGGGATAACCCAAAGTATCCCTTTTTTCAGATAACCCAAAGTATCTTTTTTATACGGGATAAACCAAAGTATCACGAACCAGGATAAACCAAAGTATCTTAACAATCGTATGGATCTGTGACCTTGCATAAGTCATCAACACAAATAAAAATAAACAGGCATCGTGTGGATCTGTGACCTAGCACAAATCACCAACACAAATAAAAATAAATAGACGAATGTAGGTCTTTTTAAAGGTTAAAGGGTGGCGGCTAGGGTTTGACGAGGTGGTGGTTTAGGGGAGGCGGCTCAACGTAGCCACCTAGTTCTGAGGATCAGACCTGCTCCAATACCATGAGGACAACTATTTTTTACTCTTAGGGGCCTTGTAATAGTATTCATACTACCTTACTTGTACGTTGCCTTAACAGAATATTACATAGACGGTGGGTTCGTGTACTTCGTTCATGACTTAGGAAATACTTACACATCACGTCACAAGAGTGACAAAGCAATAGAATTAGGAAAAGCAAACTAAGGATCATGCATGATTAAGTAAACACTATTTATTTACCTATCGATTTTCCTCTAGTAGTTTAGATTTAATTTTAGTTTAATTAGTTTTAAAACTAAAACCCCCTTCAAACCAGAGATTTTACTTGCTTTCTAAAAAATATAAAAACACAAAAATAATCTTCCCTCAAATCTTAGACCTCAGTTGCATTTAGTTCTAGCCTTCCCAACTTATTCCCCTAGAGAACGATAACAACCCCCGAGTCTTGCCTTACTACACTACAACGGTTAGGTGCTCTGCCTAGGGAGTTGTAAAACTTCTTGTGAGTTTTCAACGACCGAATGTTAAGTTGTCAGGCGAGTTAACGGTTGGTATGCAGGCGAGTTAAAAGTTGCTTCCTGGTGAGTTAAAATGACACTTTCCAGGTGAGTTAGAACTCAGTTTTCAAGTGAGTTGGGAACTCTTGTCAGGCGAATTAAGTGCACTAGATTTCAGGCGAGTTAAAAGACAATTTTAGGCGACTTACGGCAACTGAATTCAAACTAGGCGAGTTATGGTTTTATTCAGGCGAGTTAAACATCAAACTAGGCGAGTTAGGGTTTACGGGTTAACTCAGGTGAGTTAGGACTCATATCGATCAAAGAAAACCCTTGTTTTGAAAACCTAATCCCAAAATCTTATTTTTAGAACTCACTACATGAGTTGGGCGTAAGACTGAATTAGGGTTTTAGATTAACAAGGTAATCAAATCAAAGAACATATCAAACCTTAAACCTAAAACAAACACAATACATATCACTTAAAACGATTCTTAGTAAGATTCGCTTAAATGAAAAATGGCTAATATTTGGGTACTTGAATGACAAAGTGATTACAAGGTTAATTTGGCATTACTTATTTAAAATTGAAGTGGGATTTCATGAAGGCGTATGCTTATTTCATCTTTGATTCTTTCTACCTCCTCAACAAAGATGACTTGCTTGAGCACGAAGGATTAGGATTAAGACTTGGATAATCTAGTTATACCTAATGTAAGGAGTTACGTTGTAGTGCTCACAGTGTATAGCTATCACTTAAAGGAGTTATGTTATAGTGCTAATTGTCACACACAGATGCATATGTGGATAGTTTCAAGAAGTGTAGTACTTCTTATACTTTAGATGATCGGGTATAGAGTACGTAGGGATTTGGATAGCTCGAAGGTCATACTCTTTGCACGGTTCTTAAATCAACAATAGTGCAAGCTTAAGTCACAAATTTGGGGGATTGTACTTCAGTTTCAAGTTTGTCATATCAGGTTTACTCGATTAGTAGTTACTACAGATAGCCGACAGAATACGAGGTTGGTAAAGTTAGTCAAAGGGACTAAAGAGTAGAGATGTAATTAGTAGATAATTCTTACGGGATATTTTTGTGCTACAAAATGACAATGGTACTTCACAGTCTTAGAAAATATTACAAAGGTTTTCAACGTTGTTCAAAACTATTCAAGATTTTTGCTTATGACATGAACGTCTTGAGTATTTGGGCGTACATGACAATGATGGTTTTGAGAGTTTGTAATCATCATAGGGGAAGAAACGTGTACACTTGGACGTACAACAGGTTTGCTTGGTCAGGGTTTAAATACTTTATACCAGAAGTTAGTCCGCAGAGATGGTCAGTGGTTCAACTTGTTACTTTAGGGTCATCGTTTCCACTTCCTGGGCCAAGAAAAGTGAAGTATTCTGCAAGCGTGAGAAGATATGTTGTTGATTTCTTGCATGTTCCCCGGAATGGATAATAACCAAGACAGAGTGACAAGAAACAGTTATGTTTGGTGTAGGGTTTTCTATAATTTCAGATGTGCACTTAAACTTAGGAGTTAGAAGATCCTGCAAGCTACATCAAATTTGCTCAAGACAGGGTTCTTGGTTTAGGGGGAATTTGATTAAAAAACTTCGTTAAAAAGAAGTCTATAAAGAAAGCTTTTCAAGACATGTTGTATGAATTAGGGGGAAGTTATCCAGTTCATACCTATTATAATGGTTTTTCAACAAGTAAAGGACAAAGATGATTCAAGCTATGGTACAAGTATGAAGACTAGAAGACAAAGAAGACATCCTGAGCACTGGAAGCGCCTTGGAAGACTTTATTTTGTTGTATTTGTACTTGTTAGGAACATTATAGGTAATTATGTATGTCTCCACATTGGGAGAAAATTGTTAGCCTAAAAATTGTGAGCTTCATTACAAAATTACATTAGTTATCTTAAGCCAAATACGCAAGTACTAGAATAAGCAAGTTAGAATACTATGTAACCTCCTTTCTCTAATAATACACACATATTCCCTTTCTCTCTTTACTCTCTCTACGCTTTCTCTCTCTATAGAGGCTACTTACTTGTTTAAGCCTCCTCGACCTCCCGATCGTGTTTTAAAATGAATTCTTCCCATTACAGCTAGAATTTGGGGTTACTTCTATAATGCAGGCTAGAGCCTCACGAGTAATGTGTTTGTGGTGTATATTTTAGTTGGACGCATTTATCATTGAAAATGAGTAACAACGTCGATATCTTGGCGAGGCAGCCACACTCAGGTTATGGTTGTAGTCATACCAGGTGTTACACTAGGTATGAAAATGGTGTTCTAGACAAAAAAGCTTTAATGCACCGTTAGTTGGCACCTGCCTTGAAAACCTATCTCGCCGGTTCCTTCCTGAAAAAATTATTTGAAGCAATGATGATCCTTATCTGTATTGATATATTTGAAGAGCGTAATTCACTGAATCTGTTATCTTGGCAGGGCAATCTGACCCTAACTATGGTTGTAGCTAAGCTCGACATTTGGTTTTCGTTCTATATTTGCAGACCTAAGCTTCGTAGGTAATCTGTGTGTATACATGACTTCCAGAAGATTTAAGCCAGTATGTATATGTGTCTCGCAAACAATCATGTTTTCTATGATTGTAATTCACTAATGCTTGTATCTTGGCGTGCCAGCCCGACCTGACTTATGGTTGCAGCCAAGCTCGACCTTTCAGTTTTCTTCTATGTTCGCAGACCTAAATGATGATTTATAAATTTTAGGCGAAATGTCTTACTTTCGATTGGAGATTGATGTATTGTATAATATTGTTGAGGGGCTCACATTTGCATTCAAATTTCTTAAATATTGTATTTATCAACACTCATATCTTGGCGGGGCAGCCACACCCAAATTGTGGTTACAGCAATGGTGGGTTTTTAGTACCATTTTCGATGTTTGCAGATCTAAGCCTTATTTAGGCAGTGACACAAAGTTGAGATGAGACTTAAATTGAAAAGAGGAGACACATCAAAAGCCATTTAAAACGACGTCTTTAGGTTAGCTTGATTTTCTACCAACTCAATCATTCTATACCTATTGCTGCTTACTTTTAAATATCCATCGTCTACTGATTCAGATGATTCTCTATATAAAAGAACCATGTCCTTTTTCATTTTATAGGAAATGATGATAACTTTTTTTCACTATGCGTACTTTCCTTATGCTCGTGTATTGGCTAGGTAATTACGTCGAGTATGTGATTGTAGCCGTATTGGTTGTACGGTGGTGTTGTTGTATACATTAATCTGAGCCTTATTCTTTACTACTACACGGGTATTCCTCTTGGCATCTATATGATCTTTTATTAGAAGTATGCCGAGTTTTTAGAGTTATCAGATAAGTATTTTGATATTCTAATTTATATAATTAACTCTTATGTTTATCATAAGCTTCTTACAATGGTTTCCTCCTTTTGCGACATCCCGTACAGGTTTCTGTGGGATCAGTTGTTCCTATTAAGTGGCAGCTTTCGACGAGAACCCCGTTTAACGCTCTTACTTAATAGGGACACCTGAGTGTATAGGAACCTTGGGCATGAAGTTACCAAAAAGATGTGAAACTTCTAAAAGATATAACAATGACGGTGAAAGCGGTAAGTGTATTTTTTTGATATGATGCATAAAAAAGTATATTTCTTAAAAAGGCTCTCAGTTTGTTTGGTTTCCATCAGAGAATGGTTAAATGGATTATGGCATGTGTAAATACTCCATCCTATTCCATTTGTATTAATGGTGAGAGGCATGGGTATTTTAAGGGGGTAAGGGCCTTAAACAAGGTGCCCCTAGACAAGGTGACCCTATGTCCCCTTACTTGTTCACTATAGTGATGGAAGTTTTCAATTTGATTATTCAGCAAAAAATTAGTGAGAATGATGATTTCAAATATCACCATAGATGCAAGAGCCTAAAGATCACTCATTTGTGTTTTGCTGATGACCTCTTGGTCTTGTGTCATGGAGATGTTGGCTCTGTCAAGGTTATCCAGCAGGCTTTGGATGTTTTCAGTAATGTATCTAGGCTCTATCCTAATTCAGGAAAAAGTACTATCTTTTGTGGCAGTATGGATAGAGTTGCTATTGATAATATTTTGGCCATTCTTCCTTTTAAAAGAGGAAAGTTGCTAGTGATATACTTAGGAGTTCCTTTAGTGGCTAAAAAGATTGAAATCAAATATTGCAAGAGCTTAATTGATAAGGTGAAAACTAGAATTCATGACTGGAAGAATAAAAGTGTCTTATGCTAGGAGAGCTCAATTAATTGCTTCTGTGTTAGCTTCTATTCAAGTATATTGGGCATCCGTTTTTAAATTACCAAAGACTGTTACCAAGGATATTAAAAGAATTTTTAAAGCTTTTCTGTGGAATCATGGAGAATTACAAAAAGGAAAGGCTAAAGTTTCTTGGAAAGAGGTATGTCAACCCAAACATAATGATGGCCTTGGTTTCAAGCCTCTTGATCAATGGAATAATGCTCTGCTTATGAAGCACTTGTGGAATGTTGCTGCTATAAAGGACTCCCTTTTGGTTAGATAGATTTATGTTGTTAAACTCAAAGGTAGGAGTGTTTGAGAGATTGATAAACAGCTTAATAACAGTTGGATGTGGAAAAGCTTGTTGGATTTAAGGGATGCAACCAGGAAACATATGAAATACAAGATAGGTAATGGGAAGAAAATATCTATGTGGCATGATAGATGGTCTCTGATGCCTGCAATTGATTCTATCTTGAGTAGAATAGATATCTATATTGCTGGTTTTTCTAATGATGATACAGTTGCTGAGTGTGTTCAAAACAATTTCTGGATTTGTCACACCCCACCAAGGCGGAAAGACGAGGCGTAACATCATGGATATCATCACAACACAATGGTGTCAACAATAGAGAATCACTACATGCATAACTAATATAAAAGACACGATGTGTCATGACAATACCAAAAACAAAAGAATGGCATCTTTTATTAATGAAAAAGGGGTCTTATCAATACAAAGACAATGTCTCACAAACCTATTAAAAACATTCAAGAATTCATGCAAACAAAATACGAAACAAAATCAAATGAAAACTTCCAATGCAGCCTAAGGGTCTCTCTAGCCACGTTTAATAACTTCAGTATCTTCATAACACTCACCTGAAAATGATGCTTAAAACATCAACACAATGGTTGGTGAGAGTCATAGGTTTTACGACACCAATATAAGTTTTAAGATAAATTACTGTGATTATAAAAACAAAACAAAGTAGGACAAATAAGCTGGCTATTATATATGCTAGCATTCTTGAAACTAAGTATCACAATTGAGATAGAACGTATCCTCCGATCCAATGCAACAAACATAGTCATGGAGAGGAATGACATCCCCAATTCTGGACTCTTGGTACCATATCCACACAATATCACAAGGAGTTGATCACCTCCAAGGATCTTACCCACAAAGTAGGCGAAGAACTTTGCAACAACATACACATGTAGCACATAACATATAATAGCAACTTAAAGTCCATGAGTAACTTGAAACACATAATCACGTAAATCATAAAACCATCTTTGCATTCAGTTCCATCCCAGAAAACATAGTAAAAGCAAATGGGACTATAAAATCACACTGAATACTCAAACGCAGCTTTCTATATCTATACACGAACTATTACAAATAACTAATCACGTTACAATGTGACCAGCTAAAGCTCTAGTCATGTAACAACATATGATAGATGTATAAGAGTTAGTTAACATCATGGGTCACCCGACACATTGACCAATCCTTAACCATTTACAAACACTTTACAATAACTACTTACTTTATCTTTAGAACTTGCAGAATTTTAGTGTCTCTTTAGTACCCAAAAACCTTACTTAATGACTTCATAATTATACCAAAAATCCACCATGTTATTTTATGGAGTATATTAACTACCTTGTGTTTCCCAAGTTCTACTCTTCTTGTGTAATACCTCAATAAAATCAAACTTCCAAACTGTCCTAATTCGGATCTGATTGCATACCAAAATATATCACACTAACTACCATACTTAGACATGCTCTCAGAGGCTAATTTTTATGGGATTATCCATAGACATATGGAACTTAACTATTTTAGAAGGTCTAAGATTAATTCCACTTTTAAGTATAGGTTTTACTCACAAACATGACCTAAATTTGACCCGTATTTACTGTTCTGACAACTTTTAGTGCAACCTACATTTGAATGACTTTCCGACCTTAAAAACTTTCGAGGCTGGATTTTATGGAAAGTAGACTCTTTTGGCTTATTCCTAGGCTTAAGAAACATATCAAAACACGTCTTTATCATCTAGATATCAATCGTTGAACACGACCTAAAATTTTGCTCAACCCTAAATCAAGTTTTAACGCAAATCTAACCTAACCAATAGCATAATCATAACCCTAATCATTCTATCATCATTAAATATCATTAATATCCTGAATTTTATGAAACCCTAATTTATCCATCCCTTTGTTGTTACATGAATTAAAATAAAGTTAACTCAATTAAAGTTTTTAAACATACATTGATCCTTAATTCTTGAACCTTAACCACCAAATTGATCTTGAATAAAAAAAATATTTTTTTCCTCTGCTCTTGAGTTCGACCGGTGTAAAAAAATAGGGGATTATGAGTTTGTATTTATAGTGTAGAGAAAAGATCTAGATAATTACCAAATTAGAATCTTAATTATACTAAAATTAGTTTTTCTTTTTTTTCTCCTTCTTAACCGGCCGAACCCAAAATCTTTTTTTTATTTTTTTTTATTTTTTTTATTTACACATAAACCCTTTTATTTTGTTATTTTTATAAAAACTTTTATTTATTTAGACATCCTTCTAAATAAATCTAATTTTAAATACCTAAAAGTAAATTCACTTCATAATTTATTTTTCTAACTCAATAACATTAAAATCTACTAACTAAATTTCTATTCTCGCGATTTCCTATTATCCAAATACGTATACATATACATATAATTACGTACACACATAGAATTTTACCATCATTTCCATTGTCACTCAAATGTGAACATAATGGAATATCCATAGCATCCATAACTTCAATCACCATGAGACTATCACGCTCAATTGATTTGTAACCAACTCACATAAGATCACATAAACTCACAATTATAATAACACATAATGAAACTCAAGTAAATGCTAACAGTTGACTAACCTGCTCAAAACACAGTTGTCACAGGAGTTGACCTGAAGACTGGTTCATTAAGTACCCTATTCTTAATCAATCCCAAGTGCCTAAGATCAATGTTGATTCTGTGGACAAAATGTTGTGGTGTTCTAATAATGGAACTACTACTGGTTTTCTAGTAATCGGGTATGGAAGGACATGAGAATCATGAATGATCAGATGAAATCGTGAAAGGTAATTTGGTTTTCTCAAAATGTTTCAAGACAATCATTTGTATTGTTGATGGCGTCAAAAGGTAAACTGGTAACTCAAGACAAACTATCTAAATGGTATCCTGGTAAGGATTGGAAATGTCCTATGTGTCTGCAAGTGGATGATTCACACAAGCACCTATTTTTTGAGTGTGAATACTCTAAAGCTGTTTGGGAGAAAGTGCAACATATGGCAAATGTAAATAACCTGAAAGATCTAGATGAGGGTATGATTAAATTTTCAAAGCTCCCTTGCAAAAATAGTATTTGGAGCATAGTGAGGAGGTTGTGCCTTGCAGATATTGTTTATCACTTGTGGGTTGAAAGGAATGCTAGACTGTTCCAACAGCAAGAAAAAAGCAGTAATAATATGCTGAAGCACATCTTGGCAGTGTTAGCAGCAGATTAATGACATTGAGAGTTAAGATTTTTAATTTAGTTAAAGAGGTTGAGGACAAATGGGGAATTCTGATGATGAAAATGTCTAGTAGCAATAAGTAAAGCTGTCTTATGGATTGCTAAAGGGTATTTGGGAGAAGAATGTTTAAAATGTTTGAGTTTAATCTCTGCTTGCCTAATATAGCAGAGAGAAGTTTATGTCAATCCATTACAACCTGTTATGGTTTGATTTCTCTAGTCAGGATTGCTACCTAATGTAATTGTGAGCTGGATATGGCTTAGATATCTTTATAGCAGACTACTAGAGATTTGCAGGGGGCCTTATACATTGACAATAAGAACCTTTCTTCATGTTTTAATCCTACTGGCTTTAATGGAAGGGCAGTTTCATTATCCAGTGTGTTGTGTAATCTTGAAGTTAAAGGCTTCACTTATTATCACAAGGTAGGTTGCCTGCATTGGTGGAATGCTAGCTTGGTGATACCTTGACTGTTGGTCCAAATTTCATCTAAAGGGGTGTTTGGATAAAGGTTTTTGGCAGCAGTTAAGGAAATGTAACTAAGTGGGATTGTTTCCCTGAACAACTCATATCCAAGAGTGATGTCAGAAATGGAAATGTAGCTCTTGGTGATGGATCTCAGTGAGAACGGGAGTTTTACCTTTGTTCTTGTGATGCTTTCTATAAGAGCCTCTATGTTTAAAGGTTGAGATCCTTGGACATATGTAGGGTGTTTGTAGGAGGAAATGTAGCAAGTAAGGGGGTTAAAGGATAGATGAAGAATAGGACAAATGCCGCTATGGTTTTTGTTTATGTTCTGTGTCAGAGATGTTAAGAGATAGATTCTTTGTTGTCTGATATAGCTTAGTTTCTTATGTATTTCTTTTGTTTTTTTTATTAAGGATTAGGATATGTCCATTTCCTTCTTAAGTTGTATACATCTCTGTTTGGTAATATAATTCACCTTTTTACCAAAAAAGTACATTTAGAAAAACTTTAGCAGATATTTAGAGTCATTGGAAATGTATATTCTAATTAGTATAATTAACTTTGTTGATCCTAAACTTCTTACAATGGTTTCCTCTTTTTGTGACCCCCGTGCAGGTATTTTGTAGGATCGATTGTTCCTATTAAGTGACAGCTTTCGACGAGAGCCCCGTTTAACATTCTTACTTAATAGGGACACTTGATCTTACATGAAGTTAGCAAAAAACGTGAAACTACTAAAAGATATGACAGTGACGGTGAAAAAGGTTAGTGTATTTCTTTTTTGATATGATGTATTGGTACCTGTATTCTTTTCAGCAATTACCATCCATATCGATAAAAAAACCAATATTAATGATAAAATGCACCTACTTAAAGAGGTATAAGAATTTGAAGAGGAGGTCATGACACTAAGTTTGGTGCAAATTATGTCTCGCCATCTCCTCTTCCATTTTGCGTCCTCCTTTATGTAAGTGTGTTCTACTACTGATCTTGGCTTTTGTCTAGAATGTTGATTCCTCTCACAAAATAGTGTTATGAATTCTTCCCATCAAACTTGAAATACATTTATCACTTTCATCGTCACCGTCATATCAAAATGTATGTTCATGAATACATTTATCACATTTATCACGTTCATCGTCACTTATCTTTTAGGAAGAAATCAGTGTTGTTCGAATGTATGATTCATGTAAAAATGAAAACCGTAAAAACCAATTCGAATGTATGTGTTGGGATTAAAAGCCTTCTTGAAATTACTGTTGTTAAGGTATTAGTTACTGCTGCTAAGCATAAATTAGTGTTGTTGGTAATCTTAATGAAAAATATGCTAAGTAGTTAGTACTGCTAGTGAGTTACTAGTGCTAGTGTATATTACTACTGCTAGTTACTATTGCTAGTAATGTTAGTACTGCTAGGGTAACTTAGTACTGCTGGTGAAGATTGAAGAAAACTTTCTAAGTAGTTAATGCTGCTTGTACACAGTTAGTGTTGCTGGTACAAATGTAACTACTGTTGGTGTTGAAAGTTAATGCTGCTGGTATAAAAGTTACAACTGCTGAAAGATTACAACTGCTGAAAGGATAAAGACTGCTCAGAGAAAAGATAAAGATTGCTTATGGGATATGTATGAGATATTTTTGTAAAAGATACGTATAAGTTATTTGTTTAGAAGATCATGATAATTTAGGAAAATGTTGTAATCCTATTAGGACTCCTTGATGTATAAAAGGAGGTCCTAGGGTATAGAATTCTATGTATCAAAGTACCTAAAACGAGTCATAGAATTGTCATAGCTTCAAGGTTTTATAACCCTAATACTAGGAGAGTCTTCCTATTACTTGTAATAATAATATTAGAACTTTTATTGTTGAATTAAATTATGTTCTTGTGTTACTATTTCATTGAGGAATTCTTCTTATATTAAAGATTAGATTCCACATAATCTTTAGTATTATCAGACAAAGTTTCTATCATAGTTGTGTAGGATTTATCTTGTATAACTAAACCTTACACAAGCTAGGGAATTCAAGATCCATTTAAGTGGGATCAACAGGTGGTATTAGAGCTTGTTGAAAAGCTTTGAATAAGAAGAACCTATTTGAATACACAAGATCTCTTTGCTAGAAGATATGGATTCAGAATCTGCACATATGGTGGCTGCATCCAAGGTTCCAATGCTCAAACCTAA
Organism: Tanacetum coccineum; assembly: GCA_026074375.1. Taxonomy (NCBI): domain Eukaryota; kingdom Viridiplantae; phylum Streptophyta; class Magnoliopsida; order Asterales; family Asteraceae; genus Tanacetum; species Tanacetum coccineum. Next base: position 23,566 of record BQNB010060536.1, read on the forward strand.
TGAGTTTGAGATCTGGAGGATGAGGATAGAACAGTACATCCAGATGATTAACTATGCTCTATGGGAGGTCATAGAAAATGGAAACTCTGCACCAAAAACAACAGTTGTGGAAGGTGTTGAAAAGTAATACCTCCTATAACTATTGAAGAGAAGGATCAGAAGAGATTAGAGGTGAAGGCCAGAAGCACTTTGATGATGGGCATTCCTAATGAACATCAATTAAGTTTAACTCAATCAAGGATGTGAAGTCACTGCTGGAAGCTATTAAAAAAAGATTTGGGGGTAATGATGCTACAAAGAAAACTCAAAGAAATCTCTTAAAGCAGCAGTATAAAAACTTCTCTGCTCCTAGGTCAGAGACCCTTGATCAAACTTTTGATAGGCTACAAAAGCTTGTGAGTCAGCTGGAGATTTTAGGTGAAAAACTTTCACAAGAAGATGTGAACCAGAAGTTGTTGAGAAGTTTGTCACCAGAATGAAACACACATGTTGTTATATAGAGGAAAAGCCTGAATTAAAGACAATGAGCATGGATGATCTCTACAACAATCTCAAAGTATATGAACCAGAAGTCAAAGGGACATCAAGCTCAAGCTCAAACACATAAAACGTAGCCTTTGTGTCCTCAAACAACAATACTGCTCATGGTGTTACAACTGCTAGCACTCAAGCTACTGCTGTTAACTCAACAATAATTGACAACTTAAGTGATGCTGTCATCTATGCTTTCTTTGCAAGTCAACCAAACAGTCCACAACTTGACAATAAGGACTTGCAACAAATTAATCCTGATGATTTAGAAGAGATGGACTTGAGGTAGCAAATGGCTATGCTAACAATGAGGGCAAGGAGATTCTTAAAGAAGACTGGAAGAAAGCTTACTATGAATGGTACTGAGACCATTAGGTTTGATAAGTCTAAGGTAGAGTGTTACAACTGCCATAAAAAGGGACACTTTGCAAGGGAGTGCAAGGCTCCAAGGAACCAAGAAAACAGGAACAGGGAAAGCATAAGAAGAAGTGTGCCAGTGGAGACAACTACTTCAAATTCTTTGATCTCATGTGATGGTCTGGTGATTATGATTAGAGTGATCAAGCAAAGGAAGGACCAACAAATTATGCACTCATGGCCTACTCATCTTCAAGTTTTTATTCTGAGGTATCTAATGATTCTACTTGCTCAAAGTCTTGTCTTGAAACTGTTAAATTGCTTAAATCTCAATATGAACAACTATTGAAAAGGTTTGAGAAATCTAAGTTAATGGTTGTAGCTTATAAGACAGGTTTACAGTCTGTAGAAGAAAGACTTGAATTTTATAAAAAGAATGAGTCTGTTTATGTAGAAAAGATTAATGGCTTAAAATGGGATATTCAAGTAGTAGAGATGACTATTGGGGAGCTTAGAAAGAAGCTAGAAATAGTTCAAAAGGAAAAAGATGACATTCAGTTTAATGTAGACAAACTTGAAAATGCATCTAAAAGCTTAAACAAGATTATAGAGAGTCAGATTGTAGACAACTGCAAGAAAAGTTAGGCTATAATGCAGTTCCACCTCCCTTAACAGGAAACTTTATGCCTCCAAAACATGATTTGTCTGGTCTAGAGGAGTTTGTAAATGAGCCTATAGTAAATGAGACTACAGTTAAGAAGTCTGTAGTTGAGACTAGTGAAGCTAAGGCTAATGCAGACAAACCTAAGGTTGTCAGGAAGAATAATGGGGCTCCAATTATTGAGGATTGGGTGTCTGATAGTGAGGAAGAAGATATGCCTCAAGTTAAGAAAGAGAAGAAAACAGTTAAATCTAGTTTTGCTAAAATAAAGTTTGTTAAATCTAAAGAGCAAGTAAAATCTCGTAGGAAAACAACTGTTAAACAAGGTAATCAAAATAGGAAGAGCACACATAGTCCTAGAGGAAACCAAAGAAATTGGAACAACATGATGTCTCAAAGATTAGGAAGTAATTTTGAGATGATTAACAAAGCTTGCTATGTGTGTAGAAGTTTTGATCACCTGCAGTATGATTGTGATAACCATCAAAGATAGTTTAATAATAAAAAGATGGTAAAACTAGTGTGGAACTATACTCAAAGGGTGAATTACCATAATTTTTCTAGAATGACTCACCCCAGTCCCAAAAGAAACATGGTTCCAAAAGCAGTATTAATGAGGTTTGGCCTAGTATCACTTACTACTACTAGACCAGTTAATATTGCTCAACCCAAAACAACAGTAAATAGTGAAAGACCAATAACAAATGTTTTTAATAAAGCACATTCAACTGTTAGAAGGCCCATTAACAATAAAATAGAAACTAAAAATAGTAATTTTAATCAGAGGGTTAATAATGTTAGTGATAAGAATGTTAATACTGCTAGGCCAAAAGCAGTAGTTAATACTGCTAAGCCAAAAGCAGTACTTAATGATGTTAAGGGAAACCAGGTTAATGTTGTTAAGGCCTCAACTTGTTGGGTTTGGAAACCAAAGACTAAATAATAGACCATGTTTCTAAACACAACAGTGCATCAACCGATGCACAAGGTAGATCCAAGTCAGTAATGGCTTGGGTCCCCAAAAGAGACTGGTTTTCTTACCACATGTGCAGGGCAATCCACAAATGGATTTACAGGACCAAGGAGTGATTGACAGTGGATGCTCAAGGCACATGACAGGAAACATGTCTTATCTTACTGACATTGGAGAAATTGATGGAGGATATGTTGCCTTTGGCAGTAACCCCAAAGGAAGAAAAATCACAGGCAGAGATACAATCAAAACTGGTAATTTAGATTTTAAGAATTTGTATTTTGTAATAGAATTACAGTTTAACCTCTTTAGTGTCTCACAAATGTGTGACAAAAAGAATAGTGTTCTCTTTAATGACACTAAATGTATTGTTTTATCTCCAAACTTTAAGTTAACTGATGAAAGTCATGTTTTACTTAAAGTTCCTAGAAAGAATAATATGTATAGTGTTGATTTAAAGAATATTATTCCTAAAGGAGGTCTAACTTGTCTCTTTGCAAAAGCCACATCTGATGAATCTAAACTTTGGCATAGAAGGCTTGGACACATAAATTTCAAAACTATGAATAAACTGGTTATGTGAAATCTTGTAAGAGGTTTACCTTCAAAACTTTTTGAAAATGATCAAACCTGTATTGCTTGTCAAAAAGGAAAGCAACATAGAGCTTCTTGTAAGTCCAAAACAGTAAGTTTAATCAGCCAACCTTTACATATGTTGCACATGGATTTGTTTAGTCCAACATTTGTAAAAAGCTTAATGAATAAGATGTAGTGCCTAGTTGTCATAGATGATTACAGTAGGTTTAGTTGGGTTTTCTTTCTAGCTACTAAGGATGAGACTAGTGGCATTCTTAAGTCCTTTATAACTGGAATAGAAAGTCTAATAGATCAAAGGTAAAGGTAATTAGGTGTGACAATGGAACTAAGTTCAAGAATAAGGAGATGAATCAGTTTTGTGAAAGAAAAGGTATTAAGAAAGAATTTAGTGTACCTAGAACTCCTCAACAAAATGAAGTAGCTGAGAGGAAAAATAGAACACTAATTGAGGCTGCTAGGACAATGCTAACTGATTCTAAGCTACCTATTACTTTTTGCGCTGAAGTAGTTAATACTGCTTGATATATGCAAAATAGGGTATTAGTAATTAAGCCTCATAACAAGACCCCTTATGAACTTTTTCTTGGTAGAAAACCAGCTTTAGGCTTTATGAGATCATTTGGGTGTCTTGTTACAATTCTCAATACCATAGATCACTTAGGCAAGTTTGATGGTATGGCTGATGAAGGATTCTTTGTTAGGTACTCAATTAATAGTAAAGCCTTTAGAGTATTCAACAGTAGAACAAGGATAGTTGAAGAGAACCTGAATGTCCAATTTAGTGAGAATACACCTAATATTATAGGAAGTTGACCAAATTGATTTTTGATATTGATGCACTAACAAAATCAAATAAGCCAGTTGTTGCAAGAAATCAGTCTAATGGTAATGCAGGTACAAAAGCATGTGATGATATAGGTAAAGCTAGAATGGAGACAATACTTGGCAAAGATTATATTCTGCTACCATTGTGGCCTGCTGATCCACTACTCTCTCAAAATTTAAAGAGTTCTCCTGATGCTGGATTTAAATCTTCATTAGATAATGAAAAGAAGGTTACTAGAGAACCAAGAAAAGAAGGTGGTGATTCAAGTAATGATCAAGAGAAAGAGGATGATAATGTTAACATCACTAACAATATTAATACTGCTAGTGATGGAAACAGCACTAACAATGTTAATGTTGTTAGTTCAACTGTTAATGTTGCTGGCATAGAAGTTAATGTTGTTGGTGCAAAAACAAGCATTGAACTTCCAGATGATCTAAATATGCCTGAATTGGAAGATATTGTTTATTCAGATGATTATGAAGATGTTGGTGCAGAGGCTGACATTAACAATTTGAATACATTTATACTTGTCAGTCTGATTCCAACTACAAGAATACATAAAGATCATCTAATTAAACAAATTATTGGAGACTTAAATTCAGCACCTCAAACAAGAATGACAAAAAATTTGAAAGAACATGGTTTGTTTAGTTCTGTTCAGCAAAGAACAAACCATAAAGACTTTCAAAATTGCTTGTTTGCTTGCTTTTTATCACAAGAAGAACCCAAAAAGGTAATTCATGCATTGAAGGATCCAAGCTGGATAGAAGCTATGCAGGATGAGCTTTTACAATTCAAATTACAAAAGGTTTGGACCCTGGTGGATTTACCAAATGGCAAAAGGCCCATAGGCACTAAATGGGTTTACAGGAACAAGAAGGATGAAAGAGGCATTGTGATAAAGAACAAAGAAAGATTGGTTGCTCAAGGGTACACACAAGAAGAAGGAATTCACTATGATGAAGTCTTTGCCCCTATTGCCATAAATGAAGCAATTAGGCTATTCTTAGCCTATGCCTCATTTAAAGACTTTGTGGTGTACCAGATGGATGTCAAGAGTGCTTTTCTTTATGGTAAGATTGAAGAGGAAGTTTATGTTTGTCAACCACCAGGATTTGAAGATCCAAACTTCCCTGATAGAGTATATAAAGTAGAAAAGGCACTTTATGGACTCCATCAAGCTCCTAGAGCTTGGTATGAAACCTTGTCAACTTATTTATTGGACAATGGGTTTCAGAGAGGAAAGATTGACAAGACTTTGTTTATCAGAAGGGACAAAGGTGATATTCTGTTAGTTCAAGTGTATGTAGATGATATCATATTTGGCTCTACAAAGAAGTCATTATGCACAGAGTTAAAGAAGATGATGCATAAGAAGTTTCAGATGAGTTTTATAGGTGAACTCACATTCTTTTTAGGACTGCAAGTAAAGCAGAAGGAAGATGGGATTTTTATCAGTCAAGACAAGTATGTGACTAAGATTTTGAAGAAATTTGGTTTTACTGATGTCAAGACAGCAAGCACACCTATGGAAACTCAAAAGCCTTTGCTTAAAGATGAAGATGGTGAAGAAGTGGATGTTCATTTATATAGATCAATGATTGGTTCATTAATGTGTCTTACTTCTTTAAGACCTGATATTATGTTTGTAGTATGTGCATGTGCAAGATACCAAGTCAATCCAAAAGTGTCACATCTTTATGCTGTGAAAAGAATTTTTAGATACTTAAAAGGTCAACCTAAATTAGGCCTTTGGTATCTAAAAGATTCACCTTTTGATTTGGTAGCATACATTAATAGTGATTATGTTGGAGCAAGCTTGGATAGGAAGTCTACAACCGGAGGTTGTCAATTCCTTGGGTGTAGATTGATTTCATGGCAGTGCAAGAAGCAGATTGTGGTTGCTAATTCCACAACAGAGGTTGAATATGTAGCTGCTTCAAGTTGCTGTGGCCAAGTGCTCTGGATTCAAAATCAATTGCTTGATTATGGGTATAACTTTATGCATACAAAGATCTATATTGATAATGAGAGTACTATATGCATAGTTAAGAACCCTGTTTTTTATTCAAAAACAAAGCACATCGAGATTATACATCACTTTATCAGAGATTCCAATAAAAAGAAGCTAATACATATGATCAAGATTCACATTGACAAGAATGTTGCAGATTTGCTTACAAAAGCATTTGATGTAAGTAGATTTCAATATTTGATTGCTAGTATTGGCATGCTCAATCTTTAAAATCTTGATTATGAAGTTGGTGAGAATAAAAACAGACAGAGAGATGTGTGATAAAAACAAACAGAGTGATTCAGTAAAGAGAAATCAAAAACGGACGGAGAGAATTGTGAGCTAAAAGAATTGAGAGAAATCAAAAACAGACAGAGAGAATTGTGAGCTAAAAAAATTAAGAAAATTCAAAAACAAACAGAGAGAATTGTGAGCTAAAAGAATTGAGAGAAATCAAAAACAGACAGAGAGAATTGTGAGCTAAAAGAATTGAGAGAAATCAAAAACAGACAGAGAGAATTGTGAGCTAAAAGAATTGAGAGAAATCATAAACAGACAGAGAGAATTGTGAGCTAAAAGAATTGAGAGAAATCAAAAACAAACAAAGAGATTTTGTGAGCTAAAATATTAATTTGATAATGGAAAAGCTGATTAGAAAGGAATTAGAGTTAATGCTGGTGATTCAAAGTTAATGCTCCTAGCCATAAACTTAATGCTGCTAGGGAAAGTTAATGCTGCTAGGCATAACTTACTACTGTTGGTTGTAAGTTAATGCTGCTAGGCTTAATTTACTGCTGAGTTACTATTGATGGGTTACTTACTACTGTAGTTGAAAGTTAATGCTGTTAGTCATAACTTACAACTACTGGTGAACGTTAATACTGTTGAGGGTAGTTTCATAAATACTTTGATTAAGGGTTTCATTTAATCATTTAATCGATTTCAATCTTTCATATACTCTCTAATCATAAACCCTAACTCAATTTCATCATTTATCATCAAAACCCAACACAATGACGACCCTATAATTTGTTGATACTCATAATTTAGTTGCGTTTTTTCTAAACCCACTAAAAGCAAAGGATTTGAGCAGATAGTGGATTTTCTAAATGCAAGTTCTATAAAGTATGCTTTAACCGTCAATCCTACTATATATACATCGTGCATTCAACAATTCTAGTCTACTGTCAAGGCGAAAACAGTTAATGGGGAAATTCAGTTACAAGCCCTAGTAGATGGGAAGAAGATTGTTGTTACTGAAGCATCTGTAAAAAGAGATCTTTAACTGGAAGATGCTGATGGTGTTGATTATTTGCCAAATGCTACAGTTTTTGAACAGTTTACACTCATGGGGTATGAAAAACTTTCACAGAAGTTAACTTTCTATAAGGCATTCTTCTCTCCCCCAATGGAAATTTCTTATCCCTACTATTTTGCAATGCCTAAGTGCTAAGACTACTGCATGGAATAAATTTAGTAGCATTGTGGCCTCTATAATTATTTGTTTAGCCACAAATCAAAAGTTCAACTTTTCCAAGTATATTTTTGAAAGCATGGTGAAGAACTTGGATAGTGCTGTCAAATTCTTGATGTATCCAAGATTTGTACAAGTCTTTTTGAATAAGTAACTAGAAGGGATGGCAACTCACAACAGGATTTATACTGCACCCTCACACACAAAGAAGATTTTTGCTAATATGAAAAGGCAAAGAAAGGACTTTTCTAGTAGAGTAACACCATTATTTCCAACAATGGTAGTTCAAGCTCAAGAATAAATAGGTGAAGGTTCAGATATGCTAACTGATCCCCATCACACACCCATCATTATCTCAACCCCAAAGGAAACAAAAGTCTAGGAGGCCTAAAGAGAAGGACACTCAGGCACCTCAGTCTAGTGTTCCTAGTGATCCTACAAATATAGCAGATGAGGCTGTCACTGAGGAGCCTAGTATGCAACTTAAGGAATTAATGGATTTTTGTACCAAATTGCAACAAAGAGTTATTGACCTGGAGAATACAAAGACTGCTCAAGCTTAGGAGATTACAAGTTTAAAGAAGAGAGTCAAGAGGTTAGAGAAGAAAAGAGGGTCAAGAACTCATAAGCTTAAAATATTATACAAGATTGGTAAATCTGCAAGAGTAGTTTCCTCTGATGAAGCTAGTTTGGGTGATCAGGAGTATGCATCCAAACAGGAGAGGAAAATTGATGATATTGATGCAAATGTAGAGATTAATTTGGTTGATGAATCTCAGGGGAGGCATAATGATGATCTGATGTTAGACACAGGTGTTCTTAATGATGAAGAAGTGTTTGCAGGACAGGATATGGCTAAAAATATAACAACCCGCAATTTTCATCAATGTAAATATCCATCTATTAAATTAGATGCACTATAATATCCATCTATTATAAATATATCACCTTCTTACAGGGAAAATTTTTGCTTTATCTCATTATGCAACATAACTTGCATCTCTAAAGTAAGCGAGCTCACACAACCTTTATCAATGCCATCTATATATATATATGTTTATATCATATAAACATCCTAATATGTCAAGTATATATCCTAATATCATTTTTACTAAGTACATTATCCATTTAATGTACTTTTCAAAACGTTATATCAAAACAAGCATTAAACGTTAACGTTTACATCAAAACCTTAATTATATGTAATGTATACATATAAAATGAATGTGTAAGCCTTCAAACATATGTACAAGTGTACAATGCACAATATTTGAATCATATTTTCCCTCTAAGTCAATGTACAACTCATTTAATCTCAATGTACAAGTCAATAATGCCTAAAAATCTAATTAGGTCATTTAAGCTTCTAAACCATGTTTAAACTTTACACCACATTAACACAAGGTACAAGCACTTAATGAATGACTTTTAAACCTTAAACCTAAACCCTAATTCATCTTAAACCCTAATCTAAAACCCTAAACCCTAAAAACAAAACCCTAAACCTTAATTTCACTTTCAACTAAAAACTAAACCCTAAACCTAAAACTAAGCCCTAAACCTTAATCCTAAGCCCTAATCTCCATCCTAACACTAATCCTAAACCTTAATCTACCCTTAATTCTAACCCTAATCCACATTTTAAATCCCTAAAACCTAACCCGAAAGAAAAACCAACCCGACACCATTTTCTTTCCATTTTGACCCATTTTTACACCCAAGCTAGCAACCAATCACCTCTATGACATCACCAAGAAGCCTCCCAAGTAGCTTACAAGCACCTTCATCACCACCCTTAAGCACCAAGGCTTCTAGAAGCCCCTTTGTCACCTCCTTGTAGTTGTGACCCTCAAAACACCTTCCACCTTTCATTGCTACTCTTCTAGCTCTCAATACTCATCCTACTAGCCCCTCTTGGTCACCTTAACTAGCCTTGACACTAATCAAACACAAAACTTGAGCACCAAGGGTGTTTTCACCCTATAAATACACGAACCAGAGCACCCTTTTCATTTCATCCCACACATCTCATCTCATACCCTCAAATGGAATTCTAACCTTTTCATAGCAGCAATAGAAGATCAATAGAAGTCCCTAAGCTCATAATAGAAGCCAAGAATCAAGAAAACGAAGCCTTGAAGTCGTACTAGGCGTACGAACCCGAAAACCCCATTTTGACCCATTTTAGCTCAAGTAAGCCTAAGATCTTGTTTCGTAAGCTTATATTCTGTACAATAATGTTCATAATACTCTTAAGATCATATATGAACTCTTGTTTGAAGCTTTGAATCCTCAAACCCATGTGTTTTTGATAAAAACTTTAAATACGACCCGTTTTGATTTTCTAGCTAATGAATCCTTTTTCTAAACTTTTGCTACATTAAAACATCTTATTTTAGCTTATACTAATAAGCTATAACCTGAAAATATCATTTGGAATCCTAAAATAAGCTTGCTTGACATTTTGGACTTGTTTTGCAAAAGTATTCCATGCAAGGGGTATATATTGTAACTTTCTAAAATTTAATAACAAAGGGGCTGAAAATGTCATTTTCTTAAAGTTATGAACTAATAAGGACCTATATTTCTAAGTTCAATTTAAAGGTTTTTAATATATAAAATATATATTATATATAAATATATATATATTATATATATATATAATATATACACAATACTTATATAAAGGACTAAACTTGTAAAAGTTTATAAACCAGGGGTATATATTGCCAATTTTGCAAACTTATAAAATATTATATTTTTATATTAATTATAAAAATATATATAAATTATTCTAGCTTTTGAAGAAACTTAAAACTATAATGTATCACATTACTAGGGAGCTTCATGTAAGGGGTTTCATTTGGGTATACGTTTTGACGAGTTTGCTGGATTTACGATTTAAAGTGTCCTGGCTCCTCAAACGTTTACTACATGACCTCTGAATTATGATGGCCCGAACAGTGATACGATATTTCCATAATAAATCCAATCAAAATATTATTTTATTATGACATAAAACATATCCAATCAAACTAAGACTTGACATATTACCCAGGTTGTGTGACGAAGCCGTTACTTTCATTTCATATACTTTTGCCATCAATTAGATTTCCCTGTACTATTAAGGTGAGTTCATAGCCTCGCATTCAATCTTTTAAATGTTTCATAAACCCGCGAGGGGGATACATGCTATAAACCATGAATGCAAGTATTTTTCTGTATGCTATCCTGATACATTATTACCTAAGTCCCTACTTTTGCCATTAAGTCCCCACTATCATGAACCGCTAATTACTCGTTGGGGTAAGCGCGAATGCTGTGAATAGATCTATTTGGGACTGGACTCCCCGTTGGTGTACCTATATTGTCGGTAACCAGTAGCACACATTTGAATAACTTTATGGGTGTTTTGGTAAAGATACCCATTGGGGCAATTATTTATGGTTATTGATTAACCTAAAGGCTTTGGTGTCATGAGCTTAGGGCAATAATATTGTTTTCCATGATAATTGTTCATGCATGCAATTATTATAAACTATGGGTGTATAAAAACGTAACCTACTATTGAACTTGTATTCCAACTACTTTACTTAAACCTATGAATTTCACTCAACCTTTGTGTTGACTTTTTAGCATGTTTATCTCAAGTAATTGAGCAACTTAAAGCACGGAGTGGCACGGACTTGAAGATGGCTAAACTGTTATCATTCAAACTTTATGTTTTAGATGTTGGGACCTCACTTTTTGTAAAAACTCTGATGAATAAATGAATGATAACTAAATTTTCCAAAAACGTCTCTTTATGATTCATTTTCTATGATTATGACTGTTGTACTATGAAATAATACCCCAGATTTGCTTCCGTTGCTATATGTGTAAAAATGGGGGTGTTATAGATTGGTATCAAGAGCCACGATTATAGAGAACAAGGTCGAAACCTTAACTATAACTACTTTTCTTTTTCCATCCAAGAAAGTCCTCCGTGCCGCTACATCTTTTAGAATAGTATGTAAAGATACATAACTAGTATACTATTATATAAATAACTTATGTTATTTACCGCTGGGTTGTTAACAGAACAATGTCTTCTCCCTACCATCCTACTTCCAATGTTGAGGATGCCTTTTCCTCAAACTTTTTGAACTATCTCCCGGCTTCCCCGGATTATTTCCCAGCTTCACCAGGAAATACTTATTCTAGCTCTTCGAACTCATTTGGTATAGTTCTAATAGCTTCATCAACTCTTTCGCTCTTTCATGATGATCCCTACATGAAAGTTATGCAAGCATTCTATGCTAAAAAATCACCTATCCCACCTCCAACTATCATACCTCAATCATCAATGCTTAATCCTCAAGAATTCTTTCTTCCTGAAGGACTACTACCACCAAAGAAACGAGGTTGTTCATCCTCATCTACTTCTGCCCTACCTTAAGACTTTAAGATATGAGAAAGCTCTCGTAAGACAAGTCTGGAACGTCACGAGGAGCAAATTGAGGAAATCTTGAATCATCTAGATGAACTTTCTCTCGGCCGTATTGAATACATAGAAGACAAAATCAAAGGACTCGGAAAAGGTCGGGTGATTATCCAACAAGACTTTGACAATCTAGAAGCAGAACTCCAACAAGCTCGTGGTCAAATTTCCAAACTTTAGAAGAAGCATGTAAAACCTAAAAATCTCAACAAGTGTAAAATTACCAAAATACCCCTAAGGCAATAAAATACACAAAAGCATGAATAAACTTCATTTAAATCTTAGAAATTATAAAAATACAACATATGATAATTATGAAATTTATGTAAGATTAAAATACCTTATATTGTATAAGAAGAATAATTAATACTTATGTATATATATTGTTATGCCGAATTATGTATATTTAATTATTTATACATTACAATTAATATAAAATAAATATGGATAATTACAAATAAATTATGCAAGTTTTAAAATCTGATTTATTCACTTTTGGAAGCCCAAAAATTCGGCCTAATCCCCATTATAACTCTTTTATACATTTTATTTTGTTTAAACTCTAAAAACAATATCACCGAAACCCTAAAAAAATCAAAGAGGCGGCACAAAGAATTTTTCCAGAGATAGCACGAATTTTCTAAGGTGTTTTGAAGGTCAAGGATCGTGGGAAAAATATTGGAAAGATTGTTTAAGGCTTGGTTCGATCGTGGGAATTTATTTGGTTCGAAAAACAAATTCGTGTGTCAATAATTCGAAAAATCACCAAGGATCATCAAGGGTATTTTTGTATCTCATTTTTCATCATATTAATTCGTTCTATGCTTAAGAAAAATTATCATGCATGTTATTTTGGTCGAAATAATTAAAACATGTTCGAAACCCTAATTTTTAGCTAGTTATGTAATCGGCATTTATAATATTTTTAAAATTGATTTTATATTTTTCTAAGGTTTTATATATCATATGTAACTCAGATAAATTGTTGGAAAAATTTAGGAGAGGTTCGAAAAATTGTTTGGGGTTTTTCTTTGTTTGCCGATTTTCGAATAAAGGGAAAAAGGGAAGAAAAAGGTTAAAACAAATTAGGGTTAGGGTTTTGCTAATTTTTCCAGGTTCATTTAATGCTAATGATTGGGTAATAATTGTGTTGGCGATTGGGAAAAATCAAATTAGGGTTTTATGTATTTAATTTGTTAGCCGATTATGATTTTAAAATATAAGGGGGTGATTTGTAATTTCTAAAACTATGAGGCCTATTTTAAACATGTTATTATACTTATTATATTCTATATAAAATAAGTTGGGGGGGTATAAAATGTGATATTGATATTATTTTGGATTAAAATGGTTAATTACATATAATAAATAATTAGAAAGTAATTAACTAAAATAGAGGGACTG